>JAPDSC010161805.1:202496-297605 GCA_026290005.1 Latrodectus geometricus | reverse complement strand
TATATATATATATATATATATATATATATATATATATATTACGTTGAGGAAAAAGTAATCCATTATTTTTACGGTAGACGTCTATAGTGATCGATATCTCATCAGGTATATATCAAACAATTTCAGATTTATGCTTGTTCGAAAGGTGACATTTGTCACTAAAATATCCTCTTGCGGTTTTTTGTTTGATTAATTCAGTTACGAGTACAAGGTTTTAAAAATGGAAGACAACAAACAGAAAATTCGATACATATTCGTTTTTCTCTTGTAACGGCGAAAAAGGTAGCCAGGTGGTAAAATTGTGAAAGGTGTTTAACGTCCTATATAAGACTGTAACAAACAGTTACGTACAATTTTTGTTTCGTCGATTCCATTCGGGTAGTTTTGATGTTAGAGATGCACCTCGCATGTGGATGCAGCATCGTTGAAAATGTCTATAAAATATCAAAAATGACCGAAGTTAACCGCATGTCAGCAGTCGTAACGCGCAAGACCTAAAAATCTACATGAAAGCTGTTTTAAACCTTTTTACAAAGCGAATACAAAAGAAGTTACATAAAGTTCACGTAAAAATAATGGATTTCTTTTTCTCCAAATTTTATATATATATATATATATATATATATATATATATTTCCTTAGTAGTATGTAAAAATATTTAACATTAAAAGTCTAAAATGTTATTAATCGCGTTTATTTTGTTTTATTATTTACATTATTCTAAATGATTCTAATAAATGAATGTGTTTTGAAATTTGAAAACATTAGTTTTTAAGCTTATGTTTTGATATTTTCATCTTCTCTTTTATAATTTTCTTTTTATAATATGGGATCTTTTTTTAAAATTAAGATTTAGTGAAGTGTATGAAGTTTTGAAGATTTAAATAGTTATTGTATAAGTATTTTTTTAATTTGAATGTACTTTAATTATGACGCGAATAAGAAATTTTACAATAAAATATTTGTCACAAGAATGTTTTATGTGATTTATATATCTATACCTTTTTATCTTTTGTAACCAGAACTAGAAGTCTCTAATATTAATTTACTTATTTACTTACTTTTAAATTTAATTATTATCAGTTTAATATTTTCTATGTGCTCTATCTGTGAATAAATACTGAAGTCAGTATCTCTGCTGAATTTAGTATCAATGCAAAATATTACAGAAGCGAATCCACATACTTTATTTACTGTATATGCACTTTTGATTTTACAGTAAATAAATAAAGTACACAGTAAATAGAGAAATATACAGTAAATAAAGTATATAAATTACTGTATATACTTTTTTCCTGTATATCTATGACAATGTGCCTCTGTGTGTAAATTTATGACACACTCAGTTAGAATGACACTGATGTCTGAATGATTTTAAGCTAAGAAAAGGAAAAAATATTAACTTAATACTAAAAATTTTCAAATAACATTTAAAAGTTTATTAAGTAAAAACTGCTAGAGAAATTTTAGTTAGAAAAAACGAAGTTTATAAAAGAAATGTTAACATGGATATATTTTTCAATATCTCTGTTCGGGCAAAAATTAAAACATTTCGGTTATTTGAAAAAAATGCGAGTAGCATTTTAATTTTTTCCTTAGCAGTAGTTTTTGATTGTATTTTCAAGCAGTAATTTCATATTTTTATACTAGTTGCAAAATTTAATTTTTTATCAAAAAAATCCTTTTTGTGAGATAATTTATGTAACTAAGTATATAATATATAAATAAAATAATCTGTTTCGTTTCTTATTGTGCGGTAAAACAACTTTTGAAGAAATAAAAATATTCGAAAGATACAGATTTAAAATATTTTTTAGAAAGAAAATTTGTAATTGATTTCTTAATATATTCGATTTTGACAAAAAATGATAATAGCTTAAAATCGTGTCATTATTATCTGAAAAAGGAAAGCTGACGTCAAAGAATTCTGAAGACTTTTTAGAGCAGTTTTGCAACTAATCTTTTATCGTGTCAACGTTTTCATATGGATATTTGACATTTTCAAGCTGATGAAATTCAATATGCACACATGTTATTTATTAACATTCACCAGAAAATCAAGTTTAAGTAATATCATTAAAATTTAGCAACACAGTTTATTTATATGAAACTTTTAATTGAAAAAAATAGTATATCAAGCTTATTTCTACAGTAATATTATACATACATCTAAATATCTGACAAAAATATAAACGGTTATGTTTGTATATTTTCAAAATGATAAATTCAGAAAAATGTTTAAATTACAATTTAAATATTTTCCTTTCGTTTGTATGTAATTCATATTGCATAATGAGGTATTAATTATTTATATTTTCTAGATTGGTTATAGGTTTACTATAATGATTAACGAATAAAAGACTTCGTAATACATAATTTTGTATTCATATATTCGTAAACAGTCTTATACTTCATGCTTAGATATTGATATTTTAAAATATATAATATATTAAGTGAAAGCCATGACGGATGTAATAAAAAGAAACCTGTTTTCCATTATTTTTCATTTCAGAGCTAAATATTGTGAATTAGTTCACTGAAATTTTGAAACTTCATTGAATCAAAGTTCGTCTTGTCAAATTACATCTGGTTACCAAATAAATATTGCTTCAATAATTATTTGATTTCATGAAGCATGAATTAAGTTTTTAAATTTATATATATATATATATATATATATATATATATATATATATATATATATATATATATATATATATATATATATATACACATTATGATATAAAAATTTTAATTATTATATATATTTGTGAGTAGTAATTTTGTGTGCGATTTACTTCTTCAGTACACACATGCCATAGGTACCCGTTTATGAGGTAGGCAACCATTCATACTTCATCCGTACAAGGAAAGGACGAAGACAAAAGAGAGAGATAGTACATCCAGCCCGAACTGAGATTCGAACTCAGGACCTCCCTATTTGCAGTCAGGCGTGCTGACCACTAGACAGGATAGGCTGCATTTTATATAAGTAATTTACAAAAATATTTATATTTCAACACTATAACTGATTTCATAAATTTTGATGGGGTTCCCATCACACATAGAATAATAAACCTACACACAAATTGTTCTTCTGAATAAATTTAGTTATTTTATACAAAACTGTAACCATATTTACTTTTCAAATATATTTTAGTTTAAATTGTATGAAGTTAATATAAATTAATTTTTGATCACAAAAGCGTTTTTGATAACATCTGAAATTTATTTACTGCTTAATATTAAATATCATTTATGTCTTAAGGAAAATTGGATTTTTTTTAAAAATAATTTAGAATGTTTAAAATTAAAAGGGATGACTGACAACGCTTTATACCAATCTTATTAAAATGTCACTGAAACTCGGGATCCATGTAAGTCTTTGGGTAACAAATAATGATACATGGCTTTAAATTCTTTAGAAATTTAAATAGTTTCGAGTGCTTGTGTCAACAACGTGTTGGTAACTCCTATCTCCATGTGTCGCGCCTCCACCAACTCCCATCTATCATCCAAATTCCCCACTGAAACCAACTTATCGTGTCAAAGTAGCAAACCTCTTCCTCTTTCCTGACTTACAGTGGAGACTGGAATTCTGGAACAGCTCAAGAAAAGAACTCGTTTGTTGCAACTAAATCTTTCAGGTTCAGGCAGGACGTAAAAATGTTCTCGTGGGGATTCCTTGTTGAGTGTCTGTAGAATTACAATGAGGGGGAGGAGGATTGAACTACGAACGCCATGGAAGAGAAAATAGATTTAATACACGACTTCCTTTAAATATATTTTGTATTTTCCTTTATTTAAATTTAGACAGATATAAGAACTAAACATGCATGTGCAACACATGGTATAATGAATAAATTAAATTCCCAGATAACTCATTGAAGTCTAACATACAGTATGATATAGTTTATTTTACAATTTGTATTTTAATCTATTTTATACGAAAAGAAGTAATTATCACTTAATAATTGTTTCCGTAGGGTTGGATTACGAAAGCTATAGAAGAAATCTTATACACAACGATATAAGTTACTTTAAAGTTTGGAGTTTTACTCTATTTTACTTAAAAAAAAGTATTTATCATTAATAAAATTGTTTCCGTATAAATAATTGTTAATATAAATTATTATTTTCGTAGGATTACACCATGAATGCTATGGAAGAGAAAATAGATTTAATGCATGACTTCCTTTAAATATATTTTTTCTTTATGGAAAATTTAGAAAGATATAAAAACTAAACATGCATGTGCAACACATGATATAATGAATAATAAATTATTTTTCCAGATATATCACTTAGGTTTAAGATACAGTAAGATATAGTTTATTTTACAGTTTGCATTTTAATCGATTTTATACGAAAGAAATTATTTATCATTTAATAATTGTTTCTGTAGGATTACTATAGAAGACAGTGTATACACAAAGACATAAGTTACTTTAAAGTTTGGAGCTTTAATCGATTTTACATGGGAAAAATTATTTATCATAAATAATATTTTCAGTATAATTAATTGTTAATATAAATTATTATTCCCAAAGGATTACACTATGGAAGGGAAAATGAATTTAATACATGACTTCCTTTAAATATATTTTGTATTTTTCTTTATGTAAATTTAGACAGATATAAGAATTAAACAAGCATGTGCAACACATTATATAATGAATAAGAAATTAATTTTCCATATATATCAATGATGTTTAAGATACAGTAAGATATAGTTTGTTTTACAGTTAGTATTTTTATTTATTCTATATGAAAACAATTATTTATCATTTAATAATTGTTTCCGTATAAATATTTGTTAATTATTTCCGTATAAATAATTGTTAATATAAATTATTTTTTCCAAAGAAATACATTATAAATGCTATAGAAGAGAGAATAATTTTCATTCGTGACGACATTAAAGTTTATTTTGTATTTTTTTATGTAAATTTAAAAAGATATATAAACTAAACATGCATGTGCAACACTTGATATAAATTAATATTTGTATTTTTCAGGTATATCACTGAGATCTAACACACAGCATGATATAATTTGCTTTAAAGTTTGCAATTTTAAACTATTTTATACGGTAACAATTATCATTTAAAACTTTTAAATTAGGCAATAACAATATATATAAATAAATTAATCCAAAAGAATGTTATGCATATATGTTTAAAGAAAGAATTGAAGGACATATAATTTGATTCGTAAATTTATTAACCCATTGGAAAACTTATAGGATTTCAGGGCTTTTCAAGCAAAATTGCATTTCCTAATCATATAACATTCATATTTAGATTAATCATATAATAAACAAAGTCATTTGCTTTTTCTTATTACTTTAATGTGTTTAACTTATAATTTCAACACTTATAAACTACAAAAATGAATAATTTAATTATAAATTTGAAAGTTTTGTCAGATATTATATTTTTAAGCTAATATTAATCTGAATAAGGTTCAAATTGAAGAATGGTAAATATATTTTGCTAATGTTTACCATTCTTCTATGGTTAAGTTTATATTTACTATTCTTTGGAGTAATGAATAGATTTTTTTTTTATTTATAATGGTGGGCACCCTTGAGGAAGTAAGTACATTAGCCCATTTGCTGCAACAATGCCTGAAACTCATTTTATCGTTACCTGTTTGGCACCTGTGAGCCAAGTCACGGATGTACGAGTAGCATCGCCCACGCCACACCCCCACAAACCCGTTTATAAGGCGGGCCACTTTCATCCATCATCTAAGGAAAGGACAAGAAACACAAAGAGAGAGAAAGAGAAAGTACATCCATGCCCGAGCCGGGATTCGAACCCAGGTCCTCTCCATCCGTAGTCAGTTACGCTAACCACTTGACAGGTTGGGCGGGGTAATGAACAATAAACATAAAATAAATTTGTATTTGTTCTTGTCAATATAAATGAAATTAAATATACGGCTTAAGTAATTGCAATACATTACAAAAGATAATGCATGCTCCAAAACAATCCATATTTAGGCACAGTTTTTCCTTTTTGGACCTTGCGCCATAAAACCCAATCAAACAAACAAACAAACAAACAATCCATATTTAAATCCAATACCTCAAACTTTGACTACCAGAGAGTTGAAGATCTAATCCCGTATTATATTTTAAATGTCGTGCGTAAATGTTGCTAATTGCAGTTAATTAATAAATGATAAATTTATTTTAATTATTATGTTATAAATATATTTTTTAATGAAATTTCACTTAATTGTTTGAATCATTTAAAAATGATTAAAATGTATTTAGAAAAACTCAAGAATTATGATTATTTAAAAACATAGCAATCGCTTACTTAATAAATGTAGTAAATCAATTTTATACTCATCACTTAAATACATATCATATTTTTAAATTGATATTTTGAAACAAATATAAAAATAAGGGAAATATTATACCTAAATATATAGACAAATTTTTCCATATCAATTTTCTATTCTACAAATTTTATTTATGCACTGTTATATGCGCTAATATATTTTATCTGAGCACATTTTTTAAGTATGAATATCCTAGACACCATGAAAATTTTCTATAGACAATTGAGGACTAAGCAAAACTGGAAAAATTTGTGAATGATTAATGCAAATTATATTCACATTGTTTTTCACAATATTGAAATATAATCTTTAAATAATTTACTTACTTCAAAAACGTATTGTTTATCAATGAATGTACATCATTTTTTTCCATACGGCGTGCTCGCCCCTTCAGTTCATCAATGGTATAAGATGGGTCGTCCAGGTGTTCTCTCTATCTTCTATATGCGTTAGACTGGATCAAACCGCAATTAATTACTCGCTTTTTCAGTGGATACCTTCAAACTATGAAGCTCTCCGGGGGATCTAAGCAATTTGAAGATTGCACCAAGGATGTATGTATGTTTTATGTTGGAGGCTTCTAAACAACATTGTTTGCTTGTGTGGGCCTCTCCAGGCAGAACCTTACTGACAATCCACTTTTAGTTTTGGACTATTTCAGGGTGCTAAGTTTAATTTATTTTGCACAGTTTGGACTTTATTTAGCTCCTTTAATCTCGTGCATGTACAACAACAACAACACATCTTGTTTTGGAGCAAATAGTTCTAATTTATAGGGAAGTAATAATACAATTCATTGTTACAATATTATCGTTAGTAATATATTCTATTGCTCATGAAATTTTGAAATAGAAAATTTTATTATATTCTACCGAAATTAATTTTATGCATATTTTTCTTTTCAGGTTTCCATCAATAGTTTAAATTAATAGAGCAAGGTAAAATATTAAATATTTCTGAATGGTTCCCTCTCCTATTTTCAAATAAAAATATTGATTATTCTTGAAAGTACAATTATGATAACACTAAAATATTTTTCTGTATTTCTTACATAATTATTTATGAGGATGCAATAATCACTGTTATCCCAAATTAAAGATTAATTATAAATATTTTACAAAATTACTGGAGTCCGATAAAATTCGATTGGCCAATTTTATATTATATATGTTTATTCTTGTAATGTAAAACATACATTTTGAATATACATGTCAGTTTAAATATAATTCTAAGTATATATTGAAATATATCATTGATTACTTGAATGAGAATAAATGAATTTCAAAATATAAAGCGATTTTCTTCAACCAAATTTAACTGATAAACATTAAAAAAAAAAAAAAAAAAAAAAAAAAACTTTTTTTTTTACATTATGAATTGTATTAAAACTTAAAATATTATGTCAAATTAATAGGTAACAATTAGTACTTACTAAAGTCTGCTTTGAACAATTATTTGAAATCTAACAATGAAATATTTATTTTGAAATTCATTACAGCTGTTAATGAATAAATAATTAAGAGAGAAAGTTTTTTCTGATAAATTTCGAAATTTCATTTATATTTAATCAAGATGAACATTAAAATAAAACAAGAAACAAACCAAGTGCATCTAAAATCAAAGCTTGTTAAAATAAAACCATTATTTGTATCAGCTTTTTCTAAGTAATATTTGTCTTAATTAATGAAGATCCCATTGTTGAATTAAAAAAAATCAAGTATTTTCGAAGAATAAAAGAAACAAATTCTATTATTTAAGGTATTTGGTCATTTATACTTACATTTAAAATTTTTTACAACATGGAAATAAAGTTTTATGTTAGATCAAAATTAATAAGAATGTATTTTAACAATAACACAAACTTTTTAATATCACTTAAATGGTATATACTAATTTAAGTATTATAGAATGTAAGAATAAAAATTGAAAAAATAAATAATTTTGTACGAATGCTTTTGTTGTTACTTATGTCACTGGCGCGCCCGTCAGGAATTTGGCGAATGAAGTCAGTAAGAGTGTCTACGGTTTTTGAACAGAAGACCCTCTCCCTACGAGTGTAGAAGCAGGACTTTGGCTCATAGATGGCAGTACTAGCTGGATCTTTCAATTAAGAGATAGGAAGCCACAGAAGACCCATGACTTGGCTTCTAACACAACAAGAGGTATAAATTTGGAAAGGGAAGATAAAGGACTTTGCGTACTCCAGTCACCATTAGTAAACACGACGGATCTTCGGATAGTCTGGGTTTCAAACTCACTACCTTCAAGTAACGAGAACGACGCCCGAACCAATCATCCAATTGAAAAAAATAAATATTATTAATGCCATAAGTAAATTGGATTTTTTATATTTTAAATACATACATATACAAATACATTTACAAATTTTACATACATACATTTAGTTTGAAAGGTATTTATAAAATTTTTCATTATGGTGTTTCAAATAATAACTGAAAAATTATTAAGCAAACACAAACTGAATTTCACTGAGCTATTTTTTCCATAAGTTACTAAACAAACTTTAAATATATTTCCTGAATTACATTAGAAATTACGTAAAATATTTAAATTTTAATTTTCCAAATTTTTTAGACACTGCAATAAACATTTGACCAAAGGATGATTTTTTAAAATGACCTAAATTTCTGATTATCTTTATTTAAATTAAATAACTTAGTTAATAAAAATAAAAGAATATTGCAAATAATTTATTTAATTAAATTTCAATAGTAAAAATCATTCTTCAAGAAATAAATCTAACTTTCGCAATTTAAATTATTTTGAAAAAATATTTAAATAAGTAGTCACTGGAAAATAATTTAACTATACTTCATTAACAATTCTTTTCAACAAATAAAATTTGAATAAAAGGTTTCATGTCAAGTGACACTAATAAAATAAAAAGTGCAATTATTAATAACATATTTTTAAATGAATAAAATTTCTCTTATATTTAAATTAAAATCTTTGTTCATTGCAACATACATTTGTAATTTAAACAGCAATGAATTATTGACATTATACTAAGTGATGGAGTATTTTAATTCATAATATTTAGAGCTTTTAATAATAATGTGCTGCAACAAAATCTCAGGATGGTATATCCAATAACACATTGTCATAATTTTATGTATCATTCCGTAAAATTGAAGCGAAATAGTTATAGAGGATATTCACAAATAATAAAATTTCTATAATGTCACCACAAAATATTACCTCTAAAAAAGTTTTGTCTGTGGTAAACAGAGAAAAGCATAATTATCATATTAAAACCGCATATTTTGGACTTGCACAGATAACAATAAATTTTTTAAGTATTGAAATGATACAGCAATTCGAAATATTAATGTCTCTTAAAATCAAAACAGCTTTCAACATTTAGCAACTGCATTCATTTGGAAACTAAAGCGTGCAAGAGATGGCTGTTTCTTGATATTGTCATGCAAATTGCAGAAATATTTCGGGAGATATGTTGGTACTGCTTATACCAAATAGAAATTGATAGTCAGCTATGGTAACTCATCTGTAAATCCTAAAATTCATATTCATCTTTTTTCCAGCAATATTCTTAACGCATTTTAACGTGAAAGCAGAAAATAAGAGAAACTCTTCATACAGTTCAATAAAGAAATATATTTGTATTTCATTTACATTAAATATATTAGTATTACCTTTTATAATTCTACTTTTTGCATTTTTATATCTTAAAATCAAAATTGTCTAGCTCCATTATAATCATTTTCAAAGTATTTATCTTCTTATTAAAGTTTTACTGTTTTCTAATATATATTTATTGTTGATAGTAATGAAAATAAAGGCTGGATAACAGGAGTTAGCTTCAAATAATCAATATCAATAACAAACCTTTCAATGTATTTTGATTGTTGTTAAACTTTTTTTTTTTTGTGTGTCAAATGAAGTTAGACACTTTTTCACATCCAAACATTTTTATTTTTTGTATTCTTTTATTGATTTTGTGAAATAAGTAATTGCATATTAGTTACATAACAATAAAATAAGTTTATATTATCTCTTCTATACTACTTATATTCAGTATATGACAATTTGCATGATGTATATACGATGAGTTGTATATTTTCGCATAGTAAGTTATGACGGTTTGTGGAAGAATATGGTGCTTTGACAACAAGATTCCAGGAAAACACATAGTGAATTTCTTAAAATTAGACTAGTTATCATAAATTAATGAAAAATCACAAAAATAACAATGGGCAGAAAGTTATGCGTTTAATATAATGAAACTTGTACACATTATATAACATATAACAAGATACAAAATTACATAAAAAATCACCCGACAATTATCGTGTTAAGAGAATTAACATATGTACACAATGAACATATGGGAGATGAAAGTTTGGAATAGGAAAAGTGGTTAATTTGCGGTTTAGGTCCCCTACTTCGCCAACTCACGAATTTGAAGTTTTCTCGCGCATGCTCAATAATTACTCATTTGTTTTAGCCTTTTCATTGGTCACTAAGTATGCTTCAATTTGAAATAACAGTGTAATTTTTGCCATGGCATCGGCGTTTTTAAAAACGCGCCAAGGAGGGGACCTAAAGCGCATTTTCACCGGAAAAGCATCTTTAATATGGATATGATCTCCCCAAGTAGCAATGCAGTACATGCGGCGATGTGTGATGGTCTCCGTTATGCGGCTTATTAATTGTGTAGGAAGTTCAAGCTCTTCACAAGCAGTTGAAAACGTGGCTAGGGTCCTAGGAGGTGGATTGATAGAAGCTAAGATCATCCGAAAGCGTCCCAAACATGCTCGATTGAATTAGGTTCAGCAGGCCACATCAATGCGCTCAACCGTTTTTTACTCAAAATAACCATAAACGATGTGAGTCCACACTTTCATCCTGTAGCACGAAAGATTTACTTATTGCTACTACATAACAGAGCACATAAGCATCCAGGACGTCATCTCTATAGTAGTAAGAATTAACATTTCAAAAGGAAATGACATGGAGATCTGTGCGTCTACCCGAAGAAATACCACCAAAAACAGTGACTGATCCGTATGCATCACTTTCACGGATGGATGAAACCGAGTTTGATGGATGAAAACGAGTTCCACGTTCTCTGCAAATGAAAATGTACCTACTATTGCTTTCGGTGCTAAACCTGGATTCATTCATAAAGAAACAGCCCTCAACTTGATCACGCGTTTTATGGACTTGTTGACGTTGTAAATGTTCTTACTTATAGCGTGACTAGAGTGGGACACCAGTAACTGGTCATAAAGACCATGCTCGTGAAGCCCTTGATGTGGATACCAACCTTCCGAAGCATGTAGCGAGGGAGTACCTTAAATCAACTAGAGTGGCGGTTCATTTTCTTCTTGCACATAATGACAAATATCTGTCTTCGGCACGTGGTAGCGCGTACCCTTCCCTGACTGAATTTCCAAGATGCAGAATTCGTGGTTAGAAGTTATTGTCAAAGTCCATGAATCACAGACGCGCTCAAATTCAGACATCTGACATGTCCTGCCCATAGTCTCCCAATAGCTGTCTATTGAAGTTGGTCGCTCGAATGTTGCCTGAAGACCATTGTTACAATTTCGCTATACATGATTTTTATTATCAAGCGTATAATGACAGTTTCCACCCTTCATTGAGACATACATTATTTCACACCTCGCAAGTGACCTATTCCGACACAGAACCACTATTGATATGCCACTTTTATTTATCAATATGTTCAAATGATATTGATATTGGTTTATTACATTGAAAGAGTTGTCGTTATTTTTTTGTAATTTTTCCTTAATGTTTTGTAACCAGAGTATATACGCACAAGGGCACAAGGAACTCTTTCATAAATTTGGATTTAGAAGTTTTTTTATCTGCTGAATTCATTTAAAATATGGATTTTGATTATGTGTACATATAGATTTCATTTCAGTGGACACTGTTTTACCTTGGCCCAATAATGAAACAGCGCTCTTTGTAGTGAAATAT
Source organism: Latrodectus geometricus (assembly GCA_026290005.1). Lineage (NCBI taxonomy): Eukaryota > Metazoa > Arthropoda > Arachnida > Araneae > Theridiidae > Latrodectus > Latrodectus geometricus. The sequence continues at coordinate 285,260 of JAPDSC010161805.1, read as the reverse complement.
TTCGGTTTGTTGTTAAGCAAAGGGAAGTAAATGTGCTTTTGTTTTCTGCCAACACGGCCAATTGATGACTTTTGTCCTTTTGACCCGTGAATATCCATATTCTTGTTTTATAAAAATTTCTAACACAATGTGAATGTGCATCAGGTTTTCAAATACATTAAACATCCTTAAGCCATTCGCTTGATGAATGTTATGGACATAAGTTTTTGAATTTAATAACAAAATTAGAAATAAACGTTAAATTAGAAATTCTTAATATCCTAATTAAACAAACATGAATATCTAAGCAGGTGGGTCTCGAACTGCATTTTAAGGTTAAAGGATTTAGAATAATTGCCTACCTCCTAGAGCCTCAAAATTTTGAAGTAAGATTGAGAGCAGCTACTCGTCTTCCTAGAGTGTCCCAAACATGCTCGATTGGATTAAGTTCCAGTGATCGAAATGGTCACAACATACACTCAACTATTTCTTGCTCAAGTTTTGCATAAACGATGCGTGCCCTGAATATTCTCACATTATCGTTCAGTCGCACGAAATCATCACCGATTCCTTTTGGTATTAGGGCGCACAAATTACATTCAGGATGTCTTCATAAGCACCAGTAAATTCTAAATATCTTAATTATACATACATTCATAGCGAAGCTGATGAGTACCTTAAGATTACCAGATTTAGAATAATTACCTATCACCAAGCGCCTCAAAATTTTGAAGCACAGTCTCGAGACGAGGTAACACCTGAGCTTTCAACTTCCTCTGTATAACCACGCCATTCCAGCGGAAGGACTTTGAACGTCACAGACTAACTTGGACACGCCTGAAATCGGCTGAGCTTCAGCAATCTAGTAAGGAATATGAGTTCACAATCACTGCCAACGGCAAATGATGCTTTGCTGATCTTAACGGCATGCAGCGTGAAGTTACTGAGGCATTTTTTTTTGTCGAGAGGCAGCCAAGTTGACAAAATGGGGTGCTCTGCCCCACTTTTTCATTTGAACCGCAATTCGATGTGGAGTCCGATTTCTTCAGTACACACATGACAAAGGATAGGCAACCATTCATTCTTCATTCAGACAAGGAAAGGACAAATGCAGGAGAGAGAGAAAGAGAAAATACATCCAAGTGCGAAATGGGATTCGAACCCATGATCTCGCTATCTGCAGTCAGGCATGCTGACCACTGAGTAGGTGACAGCTACAGAGACATTGAAGCTCAATATGTTAATAATACTATAGCTCCGAAAAAATGTAAGGAACAAAAATAAATATTTTTCACTTATATTATTCCAACTTTCTTTCTAAAATTCACGATCGGTAATATAAATTGTCAATTACTTATTATGATAATTAGAACATAGGGTAATAAATATTTATTTTTTAACTTTTTGTTACTGATTTAAAAGCATCTCATACATATATATTTTTGATGATCTCAATATATGGCAAGTATAAATATTGAGTACATATTTAAGGGCGCTTTTATGTTTCTTTTAAATATAAGATAGTTCAATGCATTTAATGGTTTGTAAGTTATGCTTAATCAAATGCTTTTATACTTGAAACTAGTTTATTTTTATATTCATTTTACAACACATATTTTTTCGCAAACATTTCTATATATATATTATACTTTTCATCCCTTTGGTAGTAAAAAGCAATACAGTTTTTGATACAACATAAAAAATACTTGTCCCAGAGGAAGCTTATTTGAGAATAAATCCAATTGTGTTTTACACACAGATACAACAATTTTCTTCATCATAAAATTATATTATCTCTTAAAATACCGAAGAGGGGATGGGAAATTCGTTCTTACATAAGAACAGATAAATTTTGGCAGAAAATGTCGCTGCATTTCAGATGGGTAATTGAATTAAGGAAGCTCAAAATGAAAGTGTCTTTTATATCATTTATATGGTCATAAAAATTTCTGCACAATTTCTTACTGGCATTTTTCATAGCTTTGTAAATTTAGAGCTCAAGCCATTTTTCTTAGCTAAATAAATAACATCCCGCATTCACCTTAAAAGAACAAGAAAAATTCGTTTAATATTTCACTTACAACATAACATGTTTAACATCAATACTCTTTTATGTGTGATTGTATGAAATAATTAAGTTTATTTGTAAAGTTTTAAAAAAAAATGTTACTGAACTGGAAACCTAATTTCAAAAGTGATTTGAATTAGTTCCTGGAAAATCTCATTATCGGTTTTGTTTAATTAATTTAATTTTAGAGAATGAAGAAAAATAAATTCTGTGAATATTTCTTACACCAAATATTTTCATAAATACACAAATACCATTCAGGAATAATGTTTAGAATTTTATTTTTCAATTATTAAAAGGAAAAACAAATATTATTTCTAATGGTGGGCACCCTTGAGCAAGTACGTACATTAGCCCATTAGATGTAAGAAGGCCGGAAACTGCTTCTCATTTTATTGTTACCCGGTGGTCACCTGTAAACCAAGTCACGGAGGTACGAGTAGCATCACCCACGCCACACTACCACAAACCCGTTTATAGAGCGGGCCACATTCATCCATCATCTGGGGAAAGGACAAGAAACACACACAGAGAGAGAAAGAGTTAGTACATCCAAGCCCGAGCTGGAATTCGAGGAATTCCACGGAGGCGAGTAGGGCTAATCACGTCACACCACCACAAAACCGTTTATAGAGCGTGCCACATGCATTCATCATCTGAAGAAAGGACAAGAAACACATAGGAAGAGAAAGTACATCCATGCCCGAGCCGGGATTCGAATCCAGGTCCTCCACATCCGTAGTCAGTTACGCTAACCACTAGACAGGTTGGGCGGTGGAAAAACAAATATTACTATTTACAGATGAATGGGATTAGAATGAATCCATCATATACAAACAGTTATGCTTAATTTTTTTTTTTTTGGGGGGGGGGTCTTTAAAGGAAACTTAAGCTTTTAGAATTAATTCATTGGTTTGATTTCTGAGTTATAACATTTTTGTGAAATACATGAGTTTTCTGATAAGAATACGCAAGAATGACGTGAATAATTAAACTATTTATAAATGATAATAAAATTATTACAATCAATACAGTATATAAGTACACTATATATCTTAAATAAGAAATGAACTGAATTTAAAAAAGCTTGCATTTATTTTTAAATTAATTATCATCAAAAATTGTAAAAATTTAATAAAACATCTGTTAAAAAAATTTAAAACTTTTATTGTTAAATAAAAAAATAATAAAATAATATTTAATTGTTTTCGTAAACAATTTTTATATTTTAATATAATCTTACTAAACTATTTTAAATGAACTACGATTTTTAAGGAATTATTTCAGTTTACGTAAAAGAATTTCTTATTAAATATAATATTATTTCTTATTATTTTGCGCATAAATTTTCCAATTTATCATTTTTTTAATAATGTGGTATAAGATTGTAAGTAGAAATAGTAATAAGTTCAAAGTTGAAAAACAAAAAAATTATCAAGCAATCTACTGTTAGGGAATATATCTTAAGGCACATAAACTGCAAAGCATTTATTTGGTTACTTCCCACACAGTTCTTAAATTGTATTAGATGGAAGAGAAAATTATAAGGAAACGTTTTAGTTATCTCGAAATTTCGGTGCCTGTGAAATTTCATTTTGAGAAAGTTTTTGACATAATTTCGTTTGGAAGAAAAGTTAAACTAATATATAAACTCAAAACAGAGAGAAATGGAGCAGAGATGACAAAGTCATCATAGCTTTGAAACAAATTAAGTTCACTACGAAAATAATTTCAGCTAAGCGAATGACATTCATCCTGAAACACATTAATTAAATAAGATTTTTAACATACATTGAATATTAAATATTGCCTACAGATTTATTTATTATTTTATCGCTTTTTTATCAATTTATTATAAATTTATATTATTTAGAGTTTCGATATGATTATAATAGATGACACCAATTATAATGATTTTATTAGGTATATGTGTATATCTAATGCAGAGAGAAAAAATAATATTCTAAATAATTTTGTGTATAAGATTTATTTTAAGGTTTCCTTAGACGTTTTCGATGCTTTTTTTTAACGTGAAGATAGGCGCCAAAATATTAATAGCAATGGCGACAGTGTAACTTGTGTCATTTACGGCCGTATTCACCAAACACGGGTTAACTTGAGTGTAGCCTAACTCGGATATAACTCAACTCTAGCATGACTCGCCGATTCTTATTCACGAAGCGGGGGAAATTCCCGTGAAAAACAACTTTGGAGTTAATCGAACATGACATGTAAGACGGCCTCTGATTGGCTAGCAATCTTGCACATCAATGTCAACAAACATATTGCATAAGTCCGCCATTGTTTGCTGACTCGGCGCTAACACTCCAAAATCGTAGGGTTATTCTAAGGATCCATATAGGCGAGTTAATCGATGTTTTTGTCGTGGTGAATTACGTTTCACGACTTAACTCGCCCTTTACCCTGAAACCTCGTTTAACTCTGGTTGGTGAATACGGCCGTAAATGCACTAAAAATACCAGGGTTATCAGAAATTAAATTTTATTGCCACTATTTATCTCTAAATTTTTTGCTAAACCAAAGAGTATCTTAATTTGTGAAATAAACAATTTTCTGATGATAAATATCAACTGTAATATTTTAAATATGTTCTTTACTATATTTATCTTCGCAAACCTCCCATCCTGTCTGGTGGTTAGAGAACCTGACTACGGATGGGGAGGACCTGGGTTCGAATCCTGGCTCGGGCATGGATGTTCTTTCTCTTTTTCTCTCTCTGTTTCTTGTCCTTTCCTCAGATGATGGATGAATGTGGCCCGCCCTATAAACGGACTTATGGTGGTGTGGCGTGGACGATACTACTCGTACCTCCGTGACTTTGTCCACAGGTGCCCACCAGGAAACGATAAAGTAGCAGTTTCCGGCCTTGTTGCGGCAAATGGGTTAATAACTCAAACGTGCCCTCCATTAGAAACAAAAAAAATATATATTAATCTTGGCTATTTTAAATCAGCCTGTTACCATATTCATATTATAGCAATAAAGCTTTAAATTCAATGAAATGTTATTTTTACAAAATGAAGATTTTTCAAAAAATTATTGATTAATTCATAAGCCTGAAACTCTTTAAAAGTTGGAAAGATTACAATATTCACAATATATTGGAAAAAAAACTTAATTCGTCTTGAAAATGATAGTAGCATTGTTATTTATCTTAAGCAAACTGAATCAACTAAAAAATGTAAAATGAATATAAATATACAATTAATATATATTTATATTCACAGAGGAATAAAAAATATGCAATCTATATAAAAAATGTAATTATCTCATGACATGACTAATAAATTATATCAAATTTGGCTTTTTTAAAATTGGATTACTATTAGGATTCATACACACAGTATTATGTGCACGCACACAACTATATATATATATATATATATATATATATATATATATATATATATATGTGTGTTCATGATACTTCAAAGTAATCAATAAGCAAAATGCAATAATCGTTTTGAAATATATACTACTAATGGAAAATAAAATATCGAACTGTTTTTCATTTTAAGAACATAGTAGATGCAATTGTACGTATATCTGAATCACGTTTCACTTGAAAAATGAACCAAATCTATTCGAGAAACGTGAAAGGAGTACGGATTCTGAAAATGTGAAATTGCATCCCTCGTGAACAAGAATAAAACAAAACAAAGAAAAATAAAATTAAAAAGATATGCATAGTGCAAAAGGGGAGCTTACTGAAAATACTAAGAGAATACTTCCTTTTTTCATTTCTCTTTTTTTAAATCTCTGCCATATAAGAATAAAGAAAAAATAAAATTATTTATTAATCTGTTCAATGAACTCTAATGCAAACTAACATATAATTAAAAAATTTTTCCTTAATGAAAAAAAAACAATTTAGTTCAGATTAGCTTTTGAATTTATTTTTATTAGAATCTGAAAATACATGTATAGAGGTTATTTTGAGGGTATTATTTTCATTTTCGAATTTACTTTTATTAGAATCTGAAATTATGTATATAAAGGTTATTTTGTAGGTGTTTTTTCATTTTACAAATAAGTTAAATATTCGTCAGATTGATTTTAAAAACTACAATATTAGAAAATAAGACGCATCTTGTCTTTTGTGAATTAAATTGAAATAATATTATTAATTATTACAATGACACATTGTAAATGCAAATGCTTTATTAATTAACAATTTCAATAACCGAAAGATGGAAAATTCTGGTATGAATGATTTCATCTTTAAATTCATTATATAATACATTTTTTTTTAATTTTTATGTAAATTAAAAATATCCTTTAAGATGGTTTTAATTTAAAAAATATAATTAATCTTGTTACATAAATTGTTGCGTGTTTTTAATTCCAAATATCTGTAAATGTTTGCCAGAATATTTTTTTAATATTATATGAATAAAATATGTCATTGTTGTAAAATATCTATTTGTTTTTCGAATGCAATGAAGATTTATAAATTTTAACAGTGTTAATTTTGCATTTTTAAATAATTTTAATAACGTTTAAAGGCATTAAGAAAATATAAATCAACTCTGCATGTTTAGTTGACTTTATAACAAAAATACATTTAGTTTATTATTGAATACATACGTATATTTACATTTATATATATTAAAAATATCAAAACAATATATATATATAAACAATCTTATGGGGTGCGTGATTTAGTCTTAAAAATTAAAGCATTTTGCTATTACTAAAATGTTTGCTAATATAAATTATATTTTAATAATTTAACATTTATGTATTATTTTTATTTATAAAAATATAATATATTTGCAAAATATACAACTTTTAGAATTTGTAAGGCTATTAGATTTCCTTTTAAAATAGTTCATACTTTATATTGACATTATTTCCCCTTTTTTTTAAATCCACATTCTTTTTACTTAAAATAATATGAAATATTTATTAATCCATAAGTGTCTGTTCAAAAAATAAAGAAAATACTTATTCTTTAATAGAAGCTTAAAAGAATACTGCTAATTTAAAATTCCCCTATTAATTATTATTTACAACAAATATATCCATAAAACAATCTGACAATAATTTTATTTAAACTGTTAACACTTCACAGAAATACCTAAAAGACATGTATCACTTGCATAAACTTATTTACATTAGAGAAGAAAATCCATTTATTAAATAAATTTTAAATAATTCCTAAACTATATTATTTCAGAAATAAAAAAATTTATTATTTTAAATTTACAAACAATCGTTTTATTAAAAATGTGAATAAAAAATATTTATCAAAATCCCTCTTTTCCGAAAATTTGTTTACTGAAAATCAACCTAGTAAGCAATGAAAATCGCTGCTTCAAAATTGAAAGTGACAGAAAAATCTAGCTATTGAATGTAATCCTAAAAGTAACAGTTCGGAAGACAGAACAGTGACTATCTAATTTACTCGATATTTCCGAGGAAAATCTCATTTTCGAGCAGTTTTTTTCCAAAAGTTTTCAATTGTAACAAAAAAATAATATCCACATAATCTCAACGAACGTGAAAAGACTCTGACTATTCTCATGGTCCGTTTATTTGCAGAGGGATGACATTTTTTTATTCAATAAAAAAATAGAAAAAAAAAAGAATTTGTTGACTCCTCTGGGATTCAAATAAATTCTTTTCCGTTCGAGTCAATCATATAGAAACAGATGATAAAGAAAGGAAACCCTATTCATTCTGTTAAGGAAATGATTTTTTTTTCTTCATCTGTATCTTTTTGAATTTGTCGTTAGGAGCGACAATAGAAGTGGGAATAACAAATAACATTGGCTTCGATTCGTATTAATGTAAGCAAGGTCCCCATCCTTTGCTTGTTATTTTAGAGCACGGAAAATAATCAGACAAAAGCCCGGAGTTGCGAGGGACAAAAGGATTTTTCCGCCCCAATTTATTCGTCATTCGAATCCCTCGGGTAAATACGGAAAAACCCCGGAAGAATTGGGTGAAGAATAAACATAAAATGTTTCGTTTAGCATTGTTCCGGGGAAATAAAGTCAACGAAATATGTATAGCCATGAATAGAGAATAAGTAATGATATCTATTGTTTTAAACTAAAGCTGTCAGAATTGTACAAACAAAATGCTAATATTTACACAACGATGCATTTAAAAAACTATAAAAATCATTCAAAAATTATTTTTAATTTTTCTTACAGCTGAAATTACATAATTATTATCCGTTGTTACACTTCTTTAAGTAATAATACAAATGTAAATAAGATAAAATTTTTGGAAATGGTAAAGAATCTATAACATTGTTTGTTTCTTTAATTCAATAGATTTTTTAAAAAAATATTGAAATAAATCAATAATATTTTTGTGTAATTTGGTGCGATTTGCTTTGAACATTTTCTATATTTAATTAAAATGGGGAATTTTTTATAACAGAGTTCGTTTATTTTTATTTTTAACGTCTTTATTTTTTGTAACGACTAATGTGATAATTAAGCTATATCAGGAAATTTTTTAAATATACAATAAAGTAAACTTTATCCTTTCCCTCCGGTGAAATTTTAAGGTAATACATTTTTACTAAAAGTCATTGTTTTTCGACAACTAGTTAAAAAATGTCATATTATTTTTGAACTATTATGTTTATATATACAAACATATATATATATATATATATATATAACGCTTTTATAACGATCCGTATCAACACATTATTTGCTGCTTAATTATTGAAAATCGCTGATATATAACAATTTAATGATATATAACTCTGATATATAACAATTTAATAAGAACTATTCAATAAAAGGAAACTGCTACTAAATTCCAATATCCTCAAAATTTTAAACATATAGTTTAAAAACTATGTAAATAATCAAAGTATCTGTAAAATTTTCAACAAGAACCAAATCTAAGAAGGTATAATAAAGTAATATAATTTGTCGGGCAAATTTTGATTTTAAATCAGCAATATAATGTCAATTACATGTTTGTAAATTTACGTGATGTAAGACCTTTTAATTAATACTTTTTATAAAATGTATAATGTTAGTAGTTGTAATATTATTGCGTTTTACATTTTTATTATTAAAAATTATTTACAGAGTTAATCATTTCAGGAAACATACATCCTTCTTCTTTTTCTAGAAACTGCTTCTTAGATCATATTTCCTAATCATTTCTACAATATAAGACAAGTAATCTTTGCAATTTGAAAAATATCATTAATTATCAATTTTTTGTTATATGATCTCGCAAATAACACAGACAGTTTAGACAAAGCCAGCCAAAAATTTTAAACTAAATGTAAATCATTAATCAACAATGTTTATTACTTCTAAACCAATGAAGTAATAATTTATTATTTTGTGTTTATACATTCGAAAAGTATAAAAATTCTGAAAAAATATTAATAGCAATTTTTTTATTGAATATTAATTTAGTTAAATTTTATATAATATAGATGCAAATAAGCAAACATTAAATAATCTAAATGACGTACATTTTTTGGTATAAATCGGGTATATAATCATGTTGCACAATAATTTCAACAACTGATTTCTATGGAAATTTCAGTTAGAGCTTGCCATTCGTTTAATTCATTATTCAAATTTAATATTTTGCATATTAAATTTTAAAGACCATACGAGTAGTTTTTATTTGTTCATGAAAAAATCCAATCCAAAAAGCGTAATGTTACCTAGAGGCGATGATAACTATATCTTCAATGAACTTCCTAACAGGAAATTATAAAATGGAGTATTTTGAAATTCTAAAATAAACTTACAGCACTAAACAAAGAGAGAATATTCGCACCCAGAAATAAAGATAATTTAATTTGTTTAGAGTAAATAATATGCACAAAATAATAAATTTAATTAATAAATAAGTTGATTTTTAATTGTGTCAACTATTTAAAGTATTATCTGTCGCTGGTTAGTTTTACATTTTATTCCATAAAATTAATGATTCTGAAGTTATATTAATTTTATTATTCCCATGTAAAAATTATTATAATTTATTCTTATTTTATGGAAATTTAAAATAAGCTTAAACTTTCAATATTGAAATCAGGTTAAGTTCAAAATTAAAATAATATACTTTCTAAAACATTCACTAATTCATAAAATATATTTCAATTTAACTTAAAATCTTCGAACAGTCAGTTTAGAATTTATTTAATGTATAATAATTATTATTAAAACGACTGCTTTTTATATTTAAATAAAATTTATGATTCTCAAGCTATATTTATTTTAATATTTTTTTATTATTATAATTATTCAAATTCGAAAATTATTATAATTATTCAAATTCGAGAAATTTAATATGAATGGACATTTTCGTCGAATATTGGAATCAAGTTAAATAATAAAATATTTGACTTACTAAAACATTCATTAACTCCTAAAATGTGTTTCAATTGATTATAAAAATTTCTGAAGTCAGTTTATAAATTCAATTCAAGTTCATACTTATTTTTTGTAAATAAATATAAGATTTACTCAAAATATATTCGAACAATGTATGATGTTGATTCTCAGTTTTTGTTTTACCATTTTACTTATGACGTAGACATATCATGTATCGCCTTATACAAATTAAAAAAAAATTCATCGATACTGATATATATTATTCTTCTCTTTATTCATTTATAAATATAAAATTCCAAAATATGTGACTTAAGAAGAATCTTAAATGTAATCTTAAAAATTAAATAAAAAACATCGCAAGGTTGTAGGTTCAATTCCCCAGCGACTAAAGGCCGTCTTGTTCCCTAATGGCGACTGATGCAAGTAAAATATGTTGTGGTTGCCATGTCCTGTGTGTCCCTACTCCAAATTAATTCCTCTGGGGGTGGTGGACTTTCTTTGCTATCTCTAAATTCAAAGACTCAGATGGTGCTGCCATCTATGAGCAGGTCATATTTCCAGCCTCTTGAGAGGGTGCTGTGTTCAAAAGCAAAAGGTGCTCATTTTGACTTGATTCGCTCTGTCTCAGACGGGCGAGTTTGGCTCCGCCAAGTGTCGACAATAACAATGAAATGTTATCTAATGATTTAGAAATATATAATGAAACTTTTACACATAGACCAAAATTTTTAATTTTATTATAAGTAATTAGGGTTAAAACACTCAATTTTGTAATATATTGCAAGTGCTAATTAAAAAAAAATTTATTACTATATCATAATATAAATACAAATTTTAAGGAACTTATGTCTTATGACCATACATTTTTAGCCATGCTTTTTTTCTTTTAGAACAACATAAATATTTTCTTATATATATATATATATATATATATATATATATATATATATATATATATATATATATGCCTTTCAAAAGGAATTTTTAAATATCTTACTTAAGCTTAAAGACTGGCAGACTATCGAAAGTATTTTTAAATATTTTGCATTTTACAAAGATGTTCAAGATATTTTACTAAATAATCAAGTAAGAAATTAATTTAAGGTAAAGGATTTAACAAATTCAGTTTTTACGTAAGATTTTTGATTAAAATGGATATAATATTTATGTGAAATTTCATTGGACGCTATGAATTTGTGACTTTTAAAATGATATCTGTGTAACTTAATAACAGCTACTAACCATATGATTATAAACATATATCAAATTTATTTGTCATTGCTTGCTATTTTTTCAACTATAACTTTTCTTGGACATTTACAAATATTTTATACATATACTCTTTCTATATTAACAGTATATTTAAAACTAATTTAATTCTCTACATATTATTTGTATTCAAAAAAATTTACAGTTCTGTTTGTTAATAAATTTGCCGATGGAAAGTAGTTATACTGTGATAACAATTAAAGAACAAAAGTTTTTTAAGAGGAAATTGGTGTTTATAATTATTTTTACTTAATTATGATATTAAATAAACTAGTTATTTATATTTTGCATGTAAAAAACGTATTTAAAAAAATAATATCATCTGCTATCTCCCCATTAATTTCAAAAGAAATGTATGTAGTAGTTCAATTTATATTAAACTTTACGCGTGCAAAAAACTAATTTTATGTGTATAAAGTTTAAAGAGTGAATCTAACTGCTTCATATATTTCGTTTTATAGGGCATAAAATATTAAGATTACGACTAGAATTAAATTTTATACATAATTATTAACATTAAAAATTTTATATTTAATACTTTTTTGATAAATTTAGAGATTTTAACTATTTATACCGTGATAAAAAAATGTCTTGGGTCACTTTAGTCTATAACTTTATTTTGGGGAAGTAATTTGCTTAAGCTTTTAACATTGCTATAAAATTAACACCATAATGATTTCAAAAGAACGCGTATCAAAAATTCCTATAAAATTAGTTAAATATGATTCCACAAATATCGAAAACATTCAGTAAATTTTAAAATAACTAGTTATTTTAATATATTAAATTTTTTTTTAATATACCATTAAAAAATGTGTGTTATTTTAAAGTAATTTATGGATTTTTCCAGAATGGGGAAAATTTGAGAAACAAAAATTTAAACATTACTTTCAAAATTCTGCTTAATTTAAATAAGCTGTAAATGCGTGATACTACTTTCCAGCTTTCTGTACGTGGAAAATAATTAACATTTTCCTTATTTTTTACATTTCAATGGCATAAATTATAAAATAAGTGAGATGAGAATTCCTAGATTTAAATAAAATCATAGTACACTGCTGGTTAAGGTCATGTCTATTTAGCTTGTTTCTCATGCCATTTTCTCATTTAGAGTCGCTTCCATAAATTTCAAGGGAAATGCAGAAGCAGATATTAACAATGAAACATGTTTACAGGCAAGAAAACGTTATGTATTACTTACATTTACAAATTTCATATTTATATTTACATATGTTGTAAACTTAAATTTATTTCCAAACACACTCATATTTATTTATAAGCGAAACAACAAACTGCATTCAAAACCAAATTGCATTCGAACTTACTGAAAGAGATAATATTTTCCTATGTTAATGATATTTTAGTTGACTTGCAGTCAACTAAACTCTCTATCATCAACATAGGAAAATATTACCTGCTTAAAGAATTACAGATTTAAAAATCATTGCTTTATATAATAATACTCTATGTTTTCATGGTTTAAACTGTATTTTTATCTTCTATGTTTATGAGTTATCATATTTTGTCAGTTTAAATGATTTCAAAAGAATCGTTATCTGAAGAAACAAGACACTGTTCTAAAAACAACTGAATAAAAAAGAAAGTCTTTATTACAAATTAAAGTCTTTATTACAAATTAATATTATTTTGAGTTTTAGGAATTAGGTGTTAGATATCTTTTTAAATATAATTAATAAAAAATAAACATTTTGGTGCAAAAAAAAAAATATTAGTAAGCCAATACATGCAATGGGTGAAAATGTGCTTTGGGTCCCCTGCTTGGCGCATTTTCAAAAACGCCGATGCCATGGTTAAAATTATACCGCTATTTTTCAAAGTGAAACTTAATTAGCCACCAATGAAAAGGCTATAACAAAGGAGTAATTAATGAGCATGCGTGAAAAAGCTCTTCAAATTTGCGAGTTGGCAAGAAAAGGGTTATCCGTTATTTAACCCATGCAATTACTCATGTTATAACATGCATTACTTAGGAAATGATTTTTGCAAATTACTACAGCAAAATTCCCAGGGCCATGATGGCCTGGTTGCTTAGAGAGTCGTTCTCGTTACCGGAGGGTAGTGAGATCGGATCCCGACTTAGCCGAAGATCCGTCGTGTTCACCAATAGCGACTGGAGCGCGAAAAAAATATGTCGTGGTCGCAATGCCTTACATGTTCCCCATACAAGTTTATACCTCTAGAAGTGTTAAGAGACAGGCTTTGTGGGCATTTTCAGGCTTCTAACCCTAAATTGGAAGATCCAGATGGTGCTGTCATCTATGAGCCAAGAGTCATACTTTCACCCTAGTAGGGGGCGCTCTGTTCAAAAACGGAAGACACTCTTTCTGACTTTATTTACCCAGTTCCTGACGGGTGGGCTTTGCTTTGGTAAGTGTCATAAGTAACAATAACCTCAAAAATGTTAGAGAAAATACGTATTAAATCAATATTAAATTTTCTAAAATAGATATTAATTAACTCGTTCCTTTCAGAGAAATGTTTAAATTGCTTATTCTTTTCCCAAAATTTAAAAAAAAAAATTGTGATACAATTCAGATTGTGCATGTTACAAATGACATATTTTCAACAGTTTTCCATAGTTAACACTAAACATACCGGGGATTTTTTTTTATTCGGCAAAATTAATGGGAAAATGGGTCAAATGACCCCTTTCGGTAGTCTTAGTGTTAAACAATTTATTTTCTGGTTGAAAATTGTAAGTTTCAATTGTCAATTGGAATCAAATACTTTGATACGCCGCCTACTCTGTTTAGTGGTACATGCTTGACTACGGATAGGGAGGTCTAGGTTCGAATCCCGGTTCGAGCATGGATGTACTTTCTCTCTCTATTCTGTCTTTGTCCTTTCCTTGTATGAATGGTTGACTACAATATAAACGGGTACCTATGGCAAGTGTGTTCAGAGGTCAAGTCAGTCTTCTGCCCTCGAGGTTCCTCTTCAAAAAAGAAATTCCAAACTACCCTATGGCAGATCTTCTGGACCTGGTGTGGGCTTTCCTGAACCAGGGGATAAGCAACATACTTTGATACTAAAGTAGGGATAATTCTTTGGAAACTATTTTTACAATAGTAATATTTAAGAAAACGTCTGATTTCCAAATGATTTCTAACTCATAAATTTATTATGGAATTTCATTAAATGTTGATGTCTTATTGTTTCCAATCCTATGTGGAATACTGGAGCTACATCAGATCCGTGATATCAAGAATCCTCAAAAAATAGAGGAAAAAGAGAGGTCTTTGAGGAAACTCTTTCCATAGTGAAACTGTGGCAATTTAGTATATGATGAAATTATTTAACCCTTCTTTGCATAATGGTGGAAATTTCCATCATAACCTATAATGCCCAAAAATTATATAAAAGAACAAGTTCACTTTAAGTTGATCGTGTTTGGATACCTTTTTAATGTCCATTGCATAAAAAGAAACATAGCTGTCAAAAATAAACAAGTGTCATTATCAGTGAAACGAGCTTAAAGTTGTCGCATTCCGTTGTTTGTTGTAGTTGCAATAAACGTATGATTTCGTTTATAATTTTGTTTTATTATATTAGAGGTTCTATTGCTAAAAAATTGAAAATGAGTGGAAGAAAGGTTTGTGACACGTGTTTCTGTTATTTTCCTCTTTTATTTCTATTTAGTGCTAAGCTAATGATCTAACTTTGGATGATGATGAAAATTTTTAGCATATTATTTTTTGCTAAATTTATACTATACATATATACTAAGATTTTTTTAACCATTTTTCCTTTAATTTTGAACATGAATTATATCAACTTGATTAATTTCACCAATAAAGAAAAAATCATGCAAAAAAGGGTTAAATTAAGAATTTAATTGATGTGCCACATTGAAAGCATCCAACAAAATGTAATACTTTTAATTTTGTAAAATAAATAAACTATATATTTTTTAATTAAAATTTTGTGCTAAACTTGAATTTTTAATAGAATAAAAACATTAATAAGATTCAAAATGAGAGAAAAATTCTGTATTTCAAGCTGAGGTAATTCAGCTGTGAGAAATTTTTTGAAACTATTTTAAGTAAAAGATGAAATTGAAAAAATAATCATTATTGGTTTTGACATGACTGCTGGAAATGTTTACATAATTCTAATCACTTTACACACTTTTCTTCCTGAACCTTTGATGAAATCAGCTATAATTTTACAAAATTTAAAAATTCAAATATTTTAAGAATATATTCCAGTACCATTATTTCCAAGAAAATAAATTAATTTTATATTTTGAGTTATATTTTAAAAATTTGCAGCAAATACATTAAGACAGTAAGTTTATGAGGTGGAATAACTTTTTTTTTTAGTTTCTCGAAAAAATAATAAATTTCGAAAAATTAGAAGGAATAACTTTCTTTTCAAATAGATTAATTTAAATTTTTTTTAAATAGATTAAAATTTTTAAATAGATTGACAGTTTTTAGGATAATATTGCTTAAGTAGATTAATCTTATACGCCGAGGTATCTTTTAAAAACTTGTAGCACATAAATTAAAGCGGAATAACTTTATGAGGCGAAGTAACTTTTTTTTTTCTTTTCTAAGTCAATTTTCCGTACATGAACAAATTAGAAAGTTAGCTTCATTTTAAAATGAATTGCTTTAGGAAGTAAAATCAAATTTTCTCTGGGAGGGAGATGAACCTTTACAATACTGAAGTGAAAGACAATAGTAAATCATTCAGCTGCAAACTAGACTCCTTAATATCTTGTAATTTATTAAGTTGAAAATAATTTTTCATTCATATTAAATGTTGCAATATATTAATTTAAAATTTAGCAAAGAATAATCTATTATTTCAACCGATGAATTCTTTCTTTTCAACTCAATTTAGTGTACGTCATATAGTAAGCTCATCTTTAAGTATTTTGAATGTAAAAATTGCTTATGTATAGAAAATCATGACTCATTTATAAAAGTACATAAAGAAGGAATATTTCGTATTTTTTTTTTAATTTAAAAAATAAATTTAAAGAAACAAAATTGAAATTGTCACCTAAGAAGAAAATTTTTTTATCTCGATTTATTGATTTCATTTAAAAAAAATAGCAAACAGAAAAATGCTTTACAGTTTTATTTTGATAATAAAAAGTAAATTTTGAAAGATAATATTTTTTTTCAATGGCGGGCACTTGGTTACCAACCCTTCGCCACAACAAGGTTAGGAATTACTACCCATTTTACGGTTACCCGGTGGGCATCTGTGAACCAAGTTATGGAGGCGAACAGCATTACCCATGTCACACCACCACAAACCCGTTTATAGGGTGGGCCACATTTATCCGTCATTTTAGAAGTAGAAAGGACAAAGAACCAGAGAGAGGGAGAGAGAAATAAAACGTCCATGTCCAAACCGGAATTCGAACCCGTGACAAAATTTGGGAGTCAGGAACGCTAACCATTCAGCCATCGTCAGGCTCAGGTAAAATAAAAAAAATGAATAAAAAATAATAAATAAAATGAAATATAAAATAAATTAAAAAATAAATTAATAAATAAACAATTGATTCTTAATTGCTTGCTGAAATTAAACCGATTCTATTATTGATCGAAATTTTACACGGTTTAATGGTTTAGAAATAAGTGTTGCTCTGCTATATATATTGACTATGCATTAATATTGTTCAGGAAACAGATATCAGTGCTATATTTTTTAAATATTAAATGCTGCCTAAATTAATTGGAAAATTTATTGATATTTCATTTGTGATCAATAAACATTTATCAAATTTATATCCCATTAATGTGACATACCCTTTTTATTTCAATTTAAGTTTTTAAAATCCAATTTATAAAATGTGTGCATATTAAAATTATGACGATTTGTGTATAACAAAAGGTAAAATATTTCAGGTCGTTGATTAAAGTTTTTCCAATTAATTCTAACTTTTCCTTTACTATTTGCTCTACGGTTTAACCCTTCTTAGCATAATGGTGGAAATTTCCATTATAACCTATAATGCCCAAAAATTATATAAAAGAACAAGTTCACTTTAAGTGGATCGTGTTTGGATACCTTTTTAATGTCCATTCCATAAAAAGAAACATAGCTGTCAAAAATAAACAAGTGTCATTATCTGTGAAACGAGCTTAAAGTTGTCTCATTCCGCTGTTTGTTGTAGTTGCAATAAACATATGATTTCGTTTATAATTTTGTTTTATTATATTAGAGTTTCTATTGCTAAAAAATTGAAAATGAGTGGAAGAAAGGTTTGTAACACGTGTTTCAGTTATTTTCCTCTTTTATTTCTATTTAGTACTAAGCTAATGATCTAACTTTGGATGATGATGCAAATTTTTAGCATATTGTTTTTTGCTAAATTTATACTATAAATATTACTAAGATTTTTTTAACCATTATTCCTTTAATTTTGAACATGAATTATATCAATTTGATTTATTTCTTCAATAAAGAAAAAATCATGCAAAGAAGAGTTAAGGGAAAATTATAAACGCATTCGATTCTTTTCGCTTCCTTTCTTACGATTTCTGCTTCCCTACAAATAAAAATCTTTTAGTTTCCTTAATTATACAAAATGATAAAGAAAGCTCCATTTCATAGGGACATTAATTATTCAATTCCTCCCAACGGCCCGCATTTCTCATTTGGTGCAATCATTTCCACAGCCTTAATCACCGAACGTTGTAAAGTGAGAATAAATTTCAATTTTTGGTATTCACTTACAGAACAGTGGAGAAAAATCTTAAGATAGTAATAAGGATTACATTCCCGGCTTCTTTAATTAAAATTGAGTTTCCCTCTATCGCTTTCAATCTTTTCACCTCTGTAATTTCGCCATTTTTTTTAGAAGTGTAATTTAACAGCCAGGCGATAATCACTCCTCCGTTGATGGGGCGTGAATTAACAAAATAACTTACGTCAAATAATCACGTAATTAAACCGCAAGGTACCGTTTCTCTTTCTTTCGAATTGTTTACGCGAAATAGAAGAACGCAGGTAATTAAGCTGAAATGATACCGCGTTTTGTATTCTGAATTTATGTCAGAATAATTTACATTTTCTATCATTTTCGTTTAATTGTTCTGAGCGATTAAACGTGGTTTTGTATTTTTCCTCAATGAGATGTTCTATTAAGCAGGATGTTATTCATTAAAATTGTGTGTATCGATTCATATATTAAAATACGTAAATAACCTTTTTAATTATTCTGAAGAAATACATATTGGGCATTTAATGTAACATGGGTTTGTATAAATTTCTTTAATGGAATTTAAGAAAAATCTGGATGAATCATCAGGAATTTCAGAAATATAATTTGATGGTTTTTATTGTTATAGTAAAAACTGGAAAAAAAAATGCAATTGTCCAATATGTTTCTTGAATATTTAAAAGAATGTAAAATATTTAATCAAAATATGAGAAAAACTGTTTTTCTGTAATATGTATTAAATTAACACAGCTATACAAATCTGATTTATTTTATTTGTATGCTAATTTTAAAATTGCTTCATACTGTATATTGCCTGTTCAACAAAACAATTATGATTATCTAAGATGAAATGATCTATTATCAATTAAAATTTATATGTATGTTTTTTTTTCTTATGGCAGGCATTCTTGAGCAAGTAACTACATTAGCCCATTTGCCGCAACAAGGCCGGAAACTGCTACTCATTTTATCGTTATCCGGTGGGTACCTGTGAACCAAGTCACGGAGGTACGAGTAGCATCGCCCACGCCACACCACCACAAACCCGTTTATAGGGCGGGCCACATTTTTCCATAATTTGAGGAAAGGACAACGCAGGGAGAGTAGGGGAAAGTTCATCCATGCCCGAGCCGGGATTCGAACCCAGGTCCTCCCCATCCGTAGTCAGTTATGCTAACCGCAAGACAGGTTGGGCGGCCATATGTAAGTAAATATATATAAATTAAAGTATCAATCATAATATAAAATATTAGTATATTTATAATTTAATTTCAAACATATGCTTTATTCCCATTCCTAAAATGTAATTTCCAGTAAATTTGAATTGGCTATATTTAAAATTCTTTCAATTATTATCTATATCTATACTGTATTAATTTCTTGTAAATATTAAATTATGAATTGCTTCTTTTTCTTTATAGGTTTGTTCTGCATAAGACGAAAAGTAATTAAAGATTTACCTCAATAATAGTTCCTGCAAGATTATTTACAAAAGACATAAATAAATAAATTTCACTGAGTGATATCTTTTGACTTTTATTGAAAATAAAAGATTGGTAAAAAAATTAATTCATTTAAAGAAAAAAAATGACTTGTATTGCATAATGAACATTGGTAAAGAAAATTAAATTATTTACAAAAAATAAATGATGTAAATATCTGTTTTATCTAACACACAAGTGGATTAGTTTGAGATTTGTAAATAAATGTATCGATTATTTTGTATATTGATATCTTCACGCATGTAGATATTAAATTTAGATTTAATTCCAAGAAATGTATGATACAGTGTCATCAAAAATACATAATATATTTTAAATTACGATGGTTTTAAAATTTAAAAATCAGTATTTAAAGTCGCTCAACTTTTAATTCAAATGTATTTATGGCCACATTTTAATTGCTAAACACCTGTCACAATATTTTTGTTCATTTTTTGACATTTAGGAAATATCTTCAAAATTACCTCCAGCTTTATTCAGTGAGCAAAATCTGAAAAGTTTAAAGCATATTAGAGTACTTGATTGACATATGTAGTATGTTTTATATAATATCCTTTAATTTGTACGATAATAATTACATGGAATATTTTGATATTATTCATGATTTTAGAACATATTTTGGAAATTAAGATAGTTTTAGAATTGCAAATGAAACGGTAAATGTAATATTAATATTTTTCAAACATGTAAATTTCAACAACTATCGATAAAATATTTCAAGATTTCTTAATTTTTTGTTTAAAAAGTGGTACATTTAATTAAATATTCCTCATTTAAACTTACCTATTACTAATACGAATGAAATTAACCCATAAAGGACTTTTTGCATTCATTTCATTCAAAAAATAAACATATAATCCGTTGATCAACTGTAACAAGAAAGATTTAAATAAAAATACGAATTAGAAAAATAAGTTTTGCTTTGTAAAAGCTGTTTTGAGCTTTATTATTACCAGCAGAGCTTACACTACAATTAATTCGAGTTTAATCGATTTTACCAACACATCTACTCAATTCATTGCACACAATATAAATGAATTCCAAACAAAAGATTCGCTTATTTCAATTCAGAGATTTTTTTATCATTTCATTCAATCTTTACTATAATTTCACACACTCTCTCTCTGTATATATGTTCTTCAAATATTTAATTATAATAAAAAAATTAAAATAAAAAAAATATATCTATTTATTCAAGTTTAAATGCATTTTTTAAAACTATAGCGGATGGCACTTGATATTAATACAGTTTTTTCAGGTGTTAATTCATTTATTAAATTCAATTGATAAATTTTAGTTTTGTTATAGAAAACTGCAATATTGTCCATTGGAGCCCTTTGTTGGCATCGACAGTTGCTATGTATAATTTACATATCATACATTCTTAAATGTATTTATTTTAAAATGTACATATCTTTAATTTTTAATCTGTAAATTATAGTCTTAATTTATAAAATAAAGTATTTTCTGCAAAACAATGAAATGAAAAATTTGTCTTGCACTGGCTGAATTGGTAGAACGTTCGACCGGGAATTTCTACGTTTTCGGATCGTATTTCCTAGAAGTATAAAAATAATTAAAGCAAACAACCAAACAAATAAATTCTATTAACGGTATCGAACAAGCAGAAAATGTGAAATTTAATGAAAAATTAATTAAAAACATTTTTTCTTTGTTGATCTAAATAGGTTGCTGTTACATATGACACTTGGCGATGCCAATGTCAGGGCCAAGGCGAATGAAGTCAGAATGCCTTCCATTTATGAACAGTGCGCGCCCTACGAGGGTGATGGCTCTTGGCTATATTCATGTTTATATGATGTGTATATTTATGTTTATACGACTCTTGGCTCATAGAAGGCAGCACCATCTGGATCTTCTAATTTAGAGTTAGAAGCCAGAGAAGACCCAAAGCCTGTGTCCTAACACCCCCAGAAGTGTTCATTTAGAATGAGAACATGGAGGACATTGCGTCCATGACATATTTTACGTGTCCCAATAACCGTTAGTGAGTATGACAGATCTTCGGTTAAGCCGGGATTGAACTCAACACCTTCCGGTAACGAGAACGACTCTCTAATCTACCAGGCTATCGCATCCTAACCCAAGTAGGAATTGATTTAAACATTTTTTTTTACATTACTTGTTTTTAAATATGCTAGACATCGATACATATTTTTTTTCTTTGAATATCGTTATTTTTTAACAAATTATAAATAATTTACTTCCATCAAATGCTGGCTTATTAATTTTTACATCTATATCCAGATCTAAAACTAAATAAGCCATACATACCATAGATCACCTGTACCATAGTCAAAAAACTTCTTATTGATGGAAAAAAAATACATTACTTGCAGCAATGTTTACATATTCACGTTATTTATTCTTTAAAGAATAGTTTAAATAATAAATCTTTTGATGGAAAATATTACGCTCTGTAGCATGCTTCACTAAAAAATGTAATGATTAATTAATATAACATTATCCTCATGTTTTAAACACGCGTAACATACGTATTTTAAGAGATGTGTTTAATAATCGTAAAACTCAGAAACCTCTACAAAGAAAGTAATTTTTCTGGATCATTTACGACAACCTAGTTAATTATTTATAGGCGTTTTACTTTATTCCATGAAGTAAGATTTCAAAATCCTTATAAGCTTAATTATGTTCCAGTCATTAATTTCTTCTTTCGCTTAAATTAGGAAACCTTAAAGCGTGTGAAAAGTTATTCACATCTTTTATTCCGAAACATGCTAATGTCTTCAGGAAACGAGCGTGCAAACAAAATAAGAATCACGCTCTGAAGTTGTGTGCTAATTGAGTTATTACGACAGTTGCCATGAATCAAAACAGTATGTTATATTCAGTCCATCAAAATGGAAGGTAAAGCCATTGTTATACGGTGAATTTTAACGAGGACATGTTTAATTAGAAGTCATGATACACTAATTAGGAAAACATTTCGTAACAATGTCATGTAAAAGTAACTAACTTAAAGTTGAATGAAATTAATGACTTCACATTTCATTCCGTAAGGAGAATTAATGAGATTTAATTTAGTATTTATTCTTTTCATTGCTAGATTTTTAATGCCTGCGTTTGCTAGATTGGAACTCAGAAATGAATTATGAATTTCAATTAATTAGGATTTTTCATTTCTAACTAATACTTATTTGCATTATTTCATCGATATTTCAGTCTAAAATAACACTTTTAAACCACATAGAAGTGCTTTATTTTTTCATCCTCTTATTTAAATAATAGTTATATGTTGTGATTTTAATTTTATAATAATAACTACGGCAGAACAAATATTATTTTTACACTGAATAGACGACTCTTTAATATAAGATATTTTTGTTTTGAAGCAGTTTCCCACTGTATGAAACTGTTGATTTAGATTAACTGAAATATGGAATAAAATTAAAGTCAATTACTTATTATTTCAATAAACTACAAAATAAATTATAGTAATTTGTATCATTTCATTTATTTATAAGAGAATTTTATATTTGAAATGTCTAGATTTTAAAGCAAAGTTTACAAACTATGCCCTCTGAATTATGCTTAAAATTGTACACAAATATTTAACATAATATCAACTTTATTTACCCTCTTTAACTTATAATTAGTTTAAACAAAGTTTCTTTTTGTTGTTTCTGATGACACTGGGCAACACCAAGCCCGCCCGTCAGAGACTAGGTGAATGAAGTCAGAGAGAGCGCGTCTTCCGTTTTTGAGTAGAGCACCCTCAAACGAAGGTGGATGTATGACTTTTGGCTCATAGATAGCAGCATCATCTCTGAATCTTCAAATTTAGAGATTGAAACCAGTGAAGGTCCAAAGCCTGACTCCAACCACCCCCAGAGGTACTAATTTGTAATTGGAACATGGAGGACATTGCGACCCGACATATTTTACGTGCCCCAGTCATCATTAGTGAACACGACGGATCTTTGGCTAAGCCGAGACTTGAACTCACCACCTTTTGGTAACGCGAACGACGCCTTAACAAACCAGGCCACCACGGCCCAAGTGCTCAATAACATACATGAATTAAGTGCCCTCTATTTTTTATCTTGATTCAAATACTTTTAATTACTTTAAGTAGCAACATATTTATGTATTTGTATTTGAAAATACCACATATATCATTGTAATAAAATTAACATAGAGTATTGAGCTATTTTAAAGGCTTTCTTATGAAAATGAATTTAGAAAATTAGCGCTTTCATATAAATATAAAAAATATAGTAAATTTGTAATTGGTCTTCATTTGTATCTTCTAAAAATTACTTTTTCAATATTTATATCTATGGTTGATTCAGATAATGTGTTTTAGCCTTATTTGAATTCCAACTGCATGCAAAAACATTCTTTTGAGGAAACTATTAACAACATTTTATGTTCTTATATCGTGGACAACTTTCTATACTGTTCTAAGCAATATTGTACGAGAAATTTTACTGTGTATAAAATTCAATAATAGTATAATTAAATGTACTTATCAATTACACAAAAATTAGATGAATTTATAATTAAATGTTTTAACTTTTATATCATATCCCATTAAAATATTTTCTTAATATGAGAATGGAATTTGAATAATAACTAATTACTATTTAAGAGTGGCAAGAACACTTTCAACTTAGGTTAAGTTATTATTTTTAGTAATAGTGTGAATTTTTGATCATTTATTTGATGATTCAATCTTTGAAAGTGGCGAATCTTATATAAAATTGTTAAGCATTAATAAAAAAGAAAACTCATGTTCTACTTCAGGCTACAATTCAAGTTTAGCTTTCACTCAAGGAATTTCTTTATTCTAATTTGATTTTCCTGAAAAAGTGTTATAAATAAATTTTGAAGGATAAATTAAGATAGTGTGATGAAATGCTAAAATAATCCTTTGTATTTCCATAATATATAAAGAAATCTGGTTTATTTTGCTAAGATGTATCACTAAAGAATTTATATTTATTTATCAAAATTTAGGAATATGATAATTTAATTTTATCTTATAACAATATTTATATGGAAACTTGAACTTATTACATGAACTGGAAAGAATAGAGATAATTGTTTTTTTTTTTTTTTTTTTTTTTTTTTTTTAGTTTTGGAGAATATTCTAGTTTCAAGCTCATTTTTCATGAATAATCACATTAAAATTTATTAAACCCAGTATATCAACCAAATAATTCATTCTACATTTTACTAAAACCAGGTTCGTTAAATTATTACACTTTTTTCTAATGGAAGGGTAAACTGAGTGTCTCGACCCGTCGCCCACAGCAAGGCCGGAAACTGCTACTCATTTATCGATACCCGGTGTGCACCTGTGAGTCAAGTCACGGAGGTACGAGTAGCACTGCCCACGTCACACCACCACAAACCTGCTTTTAGGGCAGGCCATATTCATCCATCAACCCAGAAGAAGAAAGGACAAAGCTAGAGAGAGATAGGAAACGTCTATGCCCAAACCAAGATACGAACCCGGGTCTAACATCCCATGTTTCAGGAACGCTAACCACTCAGACATTGGCCGGCATATTAAAACCTAAAAACAATCATTCAATATGATGATCGCAATTGCTAAGAATTAAACAAATACAATGATAGTTTTCAAAAAAATATGCTCTTTAGTTTGTGTACATACAAGTAAGCATATTTTTGTGAGATTTATAAGCACGTTTCCCCATAGCTAGCATTAGATTATATTAAATATTTTACTTATACTGTAATTGGGATTATTGTCTTGAGGAAATGAAGTTTTGAAATTTTTTTAATATTTAACATAGTAGCTAACAGTAGTTAAAATTTAAATTGTTATCTTTCACATGTTTGTTAATCTCACAGTGCTTTATTTATTTTCAAAAAATGTAAGGATGTTTCTTAATGACCTTTAATGTTTGCAAATCTTTTTTTACGGATGTTTAAATAAAAAGACTAAACATTTAAAAAAGTAATAAAATGTCTATAAATTCATTGTATTATGATAACTGAATAAATTAATTTTTTAAATACTTTATCTATTTTTTAAATTTTTATTAAATGTTTTAACGACTATATAGTTAATACAAATATATGCAAAGCATTTAGTTCTATTTAAATGAGATCGAAATAACCTTTCTTGATAGTCTCTTTCAAAATTATATTCTAAGAAATTAAATTGCGTTTATTTTCTGAAACAATTGTTTCAATCATCATTGTTATGTATTAATATATATATCAAAATAATTTTACTAGTACCTCGGTAATAATCATAAGTTGTATACGTTGATTTAATTCTCTTTATTTTTATTAGTATTTACATAGACATGTTTATTTGATGCCTTTCAGGAAGCAAATTTCATATATGTCTGAATTTAATAATTGCATAATATCAAATTAAATTAGTTTTCCGAAATTTAAAATGCGTTTCATAAAATTGTAAGCAAATATAATAGTTTATGGACTGATTGTAATGCAGAGCAATTATTGTTCACTATCATTATTGAAGGATTAATTTTTAACTCAATTTTTTTTTCAAAATTATGGTATACAATATAAGAAATCAGGAAATTTCAATCCAAGTTGCGGTTCTATTCCTAAGCGCACATAATGACCAATATCTGAATTCGGCACTCGTGGTAGCGCTTGGCTTTCTCAGATTGAACCATCTGGATGCTAAATCCTTAGTTAGAAATGTTGCCAAAGCCTGTGAATCATAGGCGGAATCACATTCAGCCATCTAACCACTTATATCTGACTTTGTCCTGCTTCTAGTCTCCCAATAGCTCACTATTGGAATTGTTCAGTAAAATGACGGCTCGGAGCCATTGTTACAATTTCGATATACCTTACTTCTAATCTCAGGCAAACAGTGACAATTGTCGTTTTGGTCCGAGATATCCCTTCATCTGCTCCTCGACAACACTATTTTGCATAATATCACATTGTTCATCTCCTTTTACTTCCCGATAAATTGAAATTTCCATTGAAGTTGGCTTGTTTTTAGGAGAATTATTGCAAATTTTATAAGTTTTCTTCAATTTTTTGTAACCAGCGTATAATTTAAAACCATTCAATAAAACACAACTAATTTTATTTGTAATATCTGTCCCACAGTTTTTGTTATTTTACTATCATCATATTAATTCTTCATATTAATTTAAATACTTTATTTGTAAAATAAACGTAATCATTCAATAATTTCTTCACTTTTTGATATATTTTAGTGAAAAATAATTTTTAATTATTGTTTAAAATTTTTTTTTTAAATCATGTACATATTTATTTGTACATAGCATGAGCTACAAATATTTTCTCATTCACATTAGTTTTACATGATTCTTGTTAAAATGGCTCTTTTCCAAAATCTTAAAACTAATAGAGGTCATATTTCTATTAGAAAAGCAATTATATCTGCAATAGAATGTTGTCATAAGCAAAAGTATTTATAAATAATTGCATGTCAGTGAGAAGATAGAAATTTTGAGCTTTCAATCCCACATGTCTCCGTGTAATTCCTCTTAAAGCTTAGAATAAAAATGGAATAGTTGGAGGAAACCTAATTAGACAACATAATCTTTCAAAGTAGCGTTCCGTGGCTTATTTTTTCCACAATACTTCAGATAATTTTAATTACCAGAATGATGACATGTCAGAAGCCGTGTAACCTAAGCAATTAAAATACGTACAGCTTTTCCAGAAAATGTGCGTCAAACATTTTTTTTTTTTTTACTAAATATGTCATCCTTTGATGTTCTTAAAATCTACATTCGAAACTGTAAAGTTTTGTGTTTTTCGACACTTCCGCTAAGCATCTTAAGTTAATTTATGTCAAACTTTGAAAGAACGGGAATCTTTCTTTTGCCTTCAAGATTGAAAATCAATTAGATAAATGTGTTTCCAAAATGAAAAGCGACATTTTAGGAACACCAAATATGCCATTAAAGTAAGTTTTAACTGCATAGCGTTATAGACTTCATTGCTCATTCTTATTAATGTTTACTATTTTGTCAATAGCAACTGCTATCTAAAATATTTGTCATGAATACATCGTATAGCATTTAACTCTTAAAAGTATATTTTGAATAGCTTCTAGTTAATAATGCTTATATAACCTTAATATATTTTAAGTAATTCATTGATATATGACAGTATATGTATTATTAAAAATATAGCATTCAATATTAATAATCTGAAGGAGTGAATTGTATTTACAATTTCTTTGACGTTTTTTTATAATTTATGTCGATATTTTCCTCAAATAAATTAATTTTTTTATCGGGTGCCCGCCAGGCTAACAATATGTCACGCTAACAATATGGTGCGCTGTTAACGCTTTTCCAACTGATCCGTAATTGGTGTGGAGTCTTTATTCCTTGAAGTGACTAGCATATGGAATATTTGAAAAAGTGCAAATTACAGCAATTTTATAAGTGTGAATGTCTTATATAATCCAGCTATCAATGAAAATTTGTCTTTCTTTAGGATATTTTTTGATAAATTTTGGTCAATTTTAAAATGCATTTTTATCGGGATGGTCAAATGGTTTTGCTGGCACCTTTTATTTTGCAAAAGCCACATAACGGAGCTTTACTTAACATTTTTAAGACTAAACACGCAATTTAGTATTTTCTATCTAAAATTCTCACGAAATAAAAAAGGAATATAAAACAACTAAAAGAACATTAACCTCAAAAATAAAATTAATCTGCAAAAAGGAATCTATCATCATAAACTTGGTGGAGTTTTAATAAATACTAATGAACGGCTTTTTGATGACAAAATTGCAATACAAATCTCTTATTTTGGAGCAAAATAAAATAAAATGTTTAAGAACAACGGGCAAATAAATTAATATGTAGCTCTCGAGATTCTTATTCTGAGTAGTTCTTCAGCATTATTTTTTTCGGAGAATTGCTTTTAAAACCGAGAAGGAAACAATTTACATAGGTTAAATGTTTAAATTTGGTCAAGGCAGAAATAACTGTGTAGATTGTTAATTGATTGGAATTCAAGACATAGATGCCTTATAATCCATTATCTGGCAATCTATAATAACATTCATTGGTGACAAAATAGTAACTATTTCTGCCTTTTTTTTAAATATTTTATTATTAAAATTATAAATACACAAATTCATAGAAGAAATAAGTTATTAAGTTTAATTTATTTGATATTAATTGGTTTGAATAACTGCAATAAAATATGTTTTGTTTTTCAATTAAGTTTTATAAATCTACTCAAAAAATATAGATGGACTGTGGTATAGAAAATATTTTATAAATATAGTAAGAGCTTATAGTATAAATATAAAAATGCATTGAATATAATTTAATTTTGTTTGGTGAAGTTAAAAGAATTTTTAATTTTTATTGCAACTTTTTGAGAAATAAATTTGTGAATTTCCTTATTATACTGGGGCATATAGAAAAACACATAGAATTTATGTAATTTTAAGGAAAACAATGCAATGCATGTGCTTATATTTATGTTATAAATTATATAATTTAAATATAATCAAAACAAAATAAAACTATTTTGGTAGATTTTTAGGGTTGAATTTTGGCATTTTCCATTGGCATCATTAGTTTTATTCCTTAATTATTTTAAGGAAAATTAACCCATATTCATATTTTTCCATTTTAATTTTCTTGAAAATAATAATTTTTGTATTTCATATTTTTTATACTAATAAAAATTATAAATGCAAATAAATTTGGGTACGCTATGCTGTACACACGATCTGTTTGTGTAGTTTAGATAATTTGAGGAAATATATTATGGTTATATCTAAAATTCATAAATTGATAGATTTCTACGACCTTCTTGTTATCTACTTTTATGAATTCATAAATTTGTATTTAATCTATGTTAATAAATGTGGATATTTATTAAGAGATAATTAACAAATTTAACTCTTATTATCTGTATTATAAAATCATGATATAACGTAGAGTTTGTCTGAAAAACATGTTTACCTTTTCTAAATAAAAAAAAATTAACTTAAAGCCTACAAGAATTTACCACATATTATTTGTTCTTTTTAACTGATAAAGAATTGTATGTATATTAAGAGCCTAATACTTCATTTCTGATGCTTAATATTAATTAAAACATTCAGTACCGTACGAAAAAAAAAAAAGAATTAATTTTATATTACATGATATATTTTTGATTCGTCGTATTAAATGCCAGCAATTTTCTATACATTAAAAAACATTTTTTTATTTTAAGTTATAGGAGAAATGTTTATAATTAATAATAAGATTTGTAATAAAATTTTATTAATTAAAACCCTATTTATTAAAAACGTATAATAATCTGTGGAATTTGTGTATCTGCACAATATATTGCATTCGATGGAAATTATCAATGTGAGAAAAAAAGACAAGGAACCATATACAGCAGAAACAAATATGGAAACATTCATGTATTGTTATAAATTTCAAATACAAATGATGAGTTTAATTTTAAATATAAAGCATGGTACATTTACAAATGTACACAATGAAATAAAACTTACATCATTTAAATAATTATAATTTCATGATTCTCTTTGGAAATAACATTTTACAGAAATTCAGAGCAATAATTTATCTTGGGCATGTGAAAAATATCAGAAGTATACAATTCACGCACAAATATCAAAGGATGTGAATTATGACCCTGTATTTCAGTTTATGGCTTGATTATAATGGTTTTCAAATACACATTTTAATCTGCATATAAAAGCAGTACTCATTCATAATTATGTAAAACGGAAAAAGTTAAATATTTTTACAGAAACGTATCAGAAAAAATGTAATATACCTATTTTAATACCCAAATTAAATAATCTACCATATTAAACTAATATTAATATTTTGACTTAAAGTTTAAAATAAATCAAATACCATATACAAATATGACTAATTTTATAAATATTAGGCTATATAATACCCATTGAAATACATTTTACACTCAGTTTTTACCTATTTCAGATTAAAATATATTTCACATTTTAAGTAATGATTATTAGTAAATAATGTCAAATATGTTTTGTATTAAAAATATCGAATATTTAATTATTTACTCCATTTGGAATTTATTTATTTCGTATTTACAACATATTCTTAGTTGATTAACATTTGCAAGTGCTTTAAATTAAAATAATGTAAAATATATCAAACATTATTATGAGTAAAATATATTATGATGACAAAAAATTTTAATAACAGCAACCCAAACTAATTGCGTGGAATGACGTGTATGTATTATACTTTATTTTATTATATATTTAATTTTATTTTAAATTTTAATAATTATAATTTACAACCTCACATTTTTCATTATCCAATCAAGTCAACGATAGTCAACATAATAGGATGTATTAAATCATTTGACCAATTGATTTGACAGTATGAACATGTTTTGTATATAACGCAGTTAACCCAAAAAATAAAAAAATAGTATTTTTCATAATATTGAATATGATATTATAAAAAATAATGTTTTCCAATAATATTATTTTTCATAATATCATAATATCATTCATAAAAAATAATTCATAATATTTACATATATTTTGATAATGAAATTAAATATTAATATTTTTCTAAAAATAATCATGTCTCAAACTTCTTTCAGAAATCCAAAAGCATTTGTTTTCGCTTGTACCTTTAAAGCAGATGAGTATTTTTTACAAAATGTGCACTAACGATGACGTTAATCTATATTTTTAATTTAAAATATATTATGTAAAAACATAATTTACATAAAGAAAAACCGTACGAGAAAGAAAACTGTGTCTTTATATTTTGTACTGAATTCTTAATTGATTTTGTATAATTATTTTCATATTCATGAACACCATTTTCATGTTGTCATTCAAATAAACTTTATTCATTTTGAATAAAAAAATTGAGAATTCAAGTTAATAGAATTTCAATTATTTTAACAAATATTTAAATAAAATGGGTTCAGAAAACACAAATATTTCAAACACAGTAATAAAAAACTATCACATAATATATTTTTACCATGCTGTAAATAATATAACTGCTATAACCCACAATACTCACTGAATATTGTATTACATTCCATTTAAATTTTATCATTCAACGCATCTGCTCGTTCTCCATTTAGGCAAACGCGAGTCAATAGTGTAAGGCGAATTGATCCGTTAGAGCGTTATTAACACAGTGTTTCATCGGGGTCGTGGCAAACACCCCATTTGCCACTAGCTGAATGTATAATAAGGGAAAGACATAGTCGCTCGAAAATGCTCCTGAATGCTTACCTGCCACCTAATTCTCAAAGGGGATCGCTTAAGGTTGCACTTCCCCAGGATGAGCACACACGAACCACACCGAAGATCCCATAATGCAAAGTGTTCATCTCAATTTAGGAATACCCCGTAACATCTTGGGAATCCCATCGCTGCAAGAACAGGGTTAAGGACTTTGCAGCAAAAGGGCATTAGAGCGGAATTGAATACATGCATGCTGTTGGGACAGGGTTTGACACGCAGAACTCCCATGAGAATAAATAGATGGGAACATGTTTGTGATACCTGAAAACAGAATAATAGGAATCCTGAGATGCAAAGTTCTTGAACCGAACTCTAATAGAAAAGCTGAATTTGAATAAATATGTAGCGAAGTAAGTTTAATAGGAGTTGACGTTAATTTTGTAATTGCAAAATTTATGTATTTATTTCCTTTCACACACACACAAGTTACTTCTGAAGTTTTCATAAAACATTATAGTAACAAACACAACTATGTAGGCATACTACATTAAACTACGCTTCAATGATAATATATAAGTTAAATTTACTATCTTATTAAATATTATTGACATTGTACTAAACGTACTTATAGATTCGATGAAAAAAAGTTTAAAATAGCATGTGGATTTATAAATCTATTTATTTCAAACGTTTATAATTTAAATAAGTGTGACACACTATATCGTATGATAAGTTTGTTTTAGAATATAACGTTCTGGAATACTGATTTTGATAATTATTTTAGAATGTATTAATTTTAATATCAGAAAATTAATTCATTAAAGTCTTATTTTTAATTTATACATTTTTGTTAACACTAATTATATTTTCTCTTTAACTATTGTTTTCTTTATTAGTGAAAATTCCTTTAATGAGTTAAACTTTTTATATTCTTTAAAGCATAAATTTTATTTCAATATTTATTTGTAAATAAAGTAAATTTCAGTTTTATAAAAAATTCTCAAAAAGAAATATGTTTGGTAATTTATCATTCAAATTTCACATTTTTAATAAAATATTAAATGAACAATTTCTCCAATACATTTTTATATAAATGAATAAAAGGAATATATTTTACGTACTTCGATATTATTCGGAAAAACAATAATCACCGTGATCACATGAACAAGACCCTAGGAAAATGCTATACACAATAGATTTTTATACATTAGCAATTTACACTGGATTCCAAGAATTCAGAATTGACCGGTTTTTTTATACCTAATTTACAAATGAAAGAAAATAGAAACACTAAATCTGGTGATATGAGTACAAAACGGATATGTGTATTCATTGCAAAATAAAAATTCTTATAAAAAAACGAATAAATTATTTATTACAAAACAAGCAATATAGCCGGAAAAGTCCCTTTGACTTTATACATATTTCAATTTTTTACAGATCTGAGTAGTTGGGAAAGATTATTTGACATAAATATATTAACTATTCTTTTTTTTTAATTTTTGAGGTAAATTTCAAGAATAGTTTTAGTTAAATTCTCTGGTAAAACAAGTTTGATTTCAATCAAATTTTCTTAAAGTAGTCTGCTATTGTTTTAAAATTTGATTTGCCTTTATTCACTCCTAGCTTATCACTGTTTTTGATACTCTACTGTAACTGGGGGTTGTAGTTTAAAGGAAATGATTTACAGAATAACCGAAAGCATTTATTCCAATAGAAGAAAAAATCCTAAATTAGGGAACTGAATGTTAAATCACTTATCATTTAACGTATTTTCCCAATTTCGCATTTTTTACAAAAACCATTTTCTGTGGTAGTATTAATGCTATGTAATAACTAATTATTTTATAGTTATTTAATGACACACGCACACATCAAGTAGAAAAATATAATGAGTAATTAGAGCTTCGAGAGAGAATATAAATAATTCTCCCAATCGCTAAACAAATCTTAATTTTGTTAAATCTATATTTTTTATGTTTATATTACACAGAGCATATATGTTTATAACATATAGAGCGAATTTATTTCTCTTTAATAAAAACTTACTTTATTTCTGTTTGTAAGAAAACTGCATATTTATCAAGAATTATCAATATATTAAAAATCAGTTTTATTATTATTTACACAATTATTTCTTTTGAAAACATTTCCCCCTGAGAAACATTTTATTGACGACTAACCCTTCTTTGCATGATTTTTTCTTAATTGGTGAAATAAATCAAGTTGATATAATTCATGTTCAAAATTAAAGGAAAAATGGTTAAAAAAATCTTAGTATATATTTATAGTATAAATTTAGCAAAAAACAATATGCTTAAAATTTCCATCATCATCCAAAGTTAGATCATTAGCTTAGTACTAAATAGAAATAAAAGAGGAAAATAACAGAAACACGTGTTACAAACCTTTCTTCCACTCATTTTCAATTTTTTAGCAATAGAAACTCTAATATAATAAAACAAAATTATAAACGAAATCATACGTTTATTGCAACTACAACAAACAGCGGAATGAGACAACTTTAAGCTCGTTTCACTGATAATGACACTTGTTTATTTTTGACAGCTATGTTTCTTTTTATGCAATGGACATTAAAAAGGTATCCAAACACGATCAACTTAAAGTGAACTTGTTCTTTAATATAATTTTTGGGCATTATAGGTTATGATGGAAATTTCCACCATTATGCAAAGAAGGGTTAACAGCCATTGAATTAATTTCCTTTCATAAAATATATTTCATTATAACGTAAATACACAGTACTTAACACTTTTGTACCTATAATTTACCGTGTTTATTGTTGTATTACATTGTATTAATTATATGTTGCAATATTTAATTGCATTGAAATAACTCTTCCATTACTCTTACTGCAACAAAATACTTCAAAACCGAAATACACAATCATTTCTGCAAAATGACTTTACATTTACCAATATTATTAATATCAAATTATTCAATTTATTAGGCAAATTAAATAAAAATGTAGTATTGGTACTTACGTATCATGGCTACTACCTAGATATATAGCCAAAAAAATCTAGAAGAAAAATGACGACTATTTAAGAAAACCTAGGAGCTAATATACGTTATAGAGGGGGCTAAAATAAAGAGTATTATGTAAATATTATATGTATTATGTAAATGTAATTTAAATAATATTAGTACCAAAAATGAAATTGCCAATGAAAATTTTTATTGCCAAATACCGCGTAGGTAATCGCCAAAGTACGTAAATACCGGAATATATCTGTAAAAATATGCTTTCATAATTTTTATTCAACTTACAAATATATAAAAATTAAATCGCATGTTTAGAATCAAATACAAAATACAATTTCAATTCAATAGGGAAAACGGAGAATATATTCATGAAACCAATATCAAGTAACTACGATATGATACATTTTCATGTAATTTATTACATAAAATATTTATTCAGTCTTGAAGCTAATATAGGAATTCACATTTTCATTAAAAGATGTTAGCCTATGTGTCTAGCTGAACTGATTTATTCAGGCAATGCGTGTCTCTTAAGAGATTTAATGGTGCGCATTCCGTATGAGTGACTGAATTATTTATGCTCATGCACTCTCAAGCCTTAGGACTGTTATTTAGTAAACTTGGAAGGTTTTATAGGGAAACTCCATCAGTTTATTTCATAAACGCGTCTTATGGGAGCACTTGATATGGGAAATTATTTCCCAAGAAATCCCTTCTAGTATAACACAAAATATTTATAACTCTTTATCTTATTTATTTAAATGTATATAAATTCACAATAAAATATCTCTTACATAAAAAATTTAAGGATATGAAATCCATAGAATGTTTTATCCATAATCATTATTTAAAAAAAAAGTTTTGCCTTTTAAATCAAAGTATGATTATTTATTTTACGAGGCGTATTAATTATTAAATTTAATTTCTATATTAAAGGTAAAACTCTGGTGTTTAACTTGTAGAAAAATTCACTTTAAAACCAAAAATGTTTATTTTTAAACTTCTTAATAAATTAAAAGTTTAAAAAAAAATTTTATGATAATGCTTTCTATAGATATTTACTAAGAAAAATAATAAAATATTTAATAAAATTAACAGTTATTAAAATAATAGCAATGAATGTGTAAAAAAATAAATAGTTAATATAAAAAAACTATGCGACATAATGTATATAAGGGCTTCTTAGAAATACCATAACGCAAAATGAATTAGTACGTACAAATTTTATAAGTATGGTTATATATTCAGCGCAAAAGCAGCTTAAGTATAATTGATACACTCTAAATATACGAAGATTGGCCAGATTCATCAGAGTGCTCTGATATTGTTGGTACGAAGCAGGAAAAACCCATACTTCATCATATAACAAATATAATGTGAATACAATGTGCATCATTTCCTTCGAATATATTTCTTATACGATGTACTTACAGAAAAGAATATTATTAAGAATGCAGAAAGAAAATGCAAAATAAAAAATATATTTATTTTAAATCTAAATTTTTCTGTTTATTTTGTGTTTGACAAACTAGTTCTCATCAATGAGCCGCCCAAACTGTCTAGTGGTTAGAGTAACTGACTACGGATGTGGAGGACCTGGGTTCGAATCCCGGCTCGGGCATGGATGTACATTCTTTCTCTCTGTGTGTTTCTTGTCCTTTCCTCAGATGATGGATGAATGTTGCCCACCTTATAAACGGGTTTGTGGTTGTGCTGCTAGGGTGATGCTACTCGTAGCTCCGTGACTTGGTTCACAGGTGCCCACCGAGTAACGATAAAATGAGTAGCAGTTTCCAGCCTTGTTGCGTCAAATGGGCTAATGTACTTACTTGCTCACAAGTGCTCACCATTAAAAAAAAAGAAAAAAAAAAGCTCTCATGAATGAACATTTGAAATCATCCTGAAATTGTCAATAACTGAGCAATCAATTTTAAGCACATGAAAATACAATTTTTCCAAATTTTGCTTCAATTTAGTAATTAAAAATATAATTTTATCATATTTAAAAGTTTATTATAGCACAATACATTTTGAACTAATACATAATCATCGAAATTTGAAAAAGAATTTCATCAATATATCATATTTTTAATGATGGAAATATAATAAAATTAATTGTTTTATAATGTTGCACAAAATATTTCATATAATACTACTAATATTTTTTTGAACTTTAATAAGTTTAACTTACATTTCAAAGTGCAATTTAATTACGTCAATTGCACGTGCTAGAAAAATAGTTTATAATGAATGAAACGCAATATATTTAAATCGATAATATACTTTCTTAAAATACAACACATTGTCCAAAGTTTACTTAGTTAGCATGCAAATTAGAGAAATGTGAACCAGAAATGAAAATGAGATTTAATTTGGTTAATGCTTCTCAAATTGTCATGAATATAGGAATTCTTACAAAATGGTAGACACAGTCTACTTGATCTTTTGTTTAACCATTATAATTGGAAATACTAAATACCTCTTTCCCTAAATTTAAATAACTGATAACATTTACATTTTAAATGTTGGAATTTGCATTTAACTTCACTTTACGCGAAATCTAGCAATCTCTTTAAAATTCTTTTTTTTTTTTCCATTTTATTTGTTTTTGTAGCAAATAGCAGTTAAATGTTTTTCAAATGTATTCGCATGCATAAAGGAAAAGTAAACTGATTAAAAAGTGAAGCATATAAAAGAGTTAGTTTATTTAAGTATTAAACGTAATATTTTTGTATCCGGTTAATGCTATGCATAATAATCGCGTCTCTCTTGATTTATCAGCAAATATACCGACAATATTTTGCGTCTCGTCTATGAAATTATGCTTTGTGTATATTTTCGGATTTTTAGTAAACGAAATTTGGCCTTGAAAGTTTGAGAACAAATAAAAAATAATAGTAATAATATTAATATAATTGAACATAATGGTACTTTTTATCTCCTCACAATATAGTAAAAGGAAAACTATTTTTACTTGTAGTAAGCAATCCAACATCTTCGTTATCTTTTTTATAGTAAAATATATTTTTAATCATTGTCTTATTCGCAATAATTATATTAGATTTTTAACTTCTATTAAGGGAAAAATTTCTATTATTTGTATCTTTTATGGTCTAATAAGAAAGAGTTTAATTGCTTAACATAAAATTTTTAAACTATTTAAATATTATTATTTTAATTATTACCATTAAATGAGATGAATTTGATTCCAATATAGAAGACATAACATTAGAAAATTAAAAAATGCTTTCAAATCTTTAAATTTTTTAAATAAGCTAATTTTGAAATAATAATATAATGCTCAAAAAAATGTTGAAATTTCTTATAACATATGTTCATATATTTTATGTCGGATGACGAATTTAGTTTTACGTTTCAATTAAAAATGTATTTAACTCAGAAATCATATTAAATTAGAGAAGGCAAAGTAGACAAATGAAATGCGAAATATTATTTTAATTTATTTTGGCAATTAGATTATGGATAAAAAATAATATTTTTTATTCTGAATTTAAATTAAAACATTGATATATAAAATTAGATTTAAATATACAGAATTATAAAAAAAATTCAGATTTAGGTATCTTAAAATATCGGTTTATATTGATAAAAAATCAAAATTCCTGAATAAAATCTGTCAAGGATGATGTATAGGTTTAAATTATCTTATGGCCTAGAATTGTAAACATTTTTATCACTAACATTTTTATGTAAATGTTTTTATATCTGTTGTAATTAAAATGCTACATTTCAACATTTATTAAAATTAATTGCTTTATACTTGATGCAGTTTTCAAACACTTAAATGTTAAGGAGTTAAAGTATTATAAATTATTAAATTCGATCAAAAGTTTAAATGCAAACTTTTTTCCTTCTACAGAATACAAATCAAAAGTTTTAATAATTATTTTTCTAAATTCTTCCTTCTAAAAAGGAATAAATAATTATCAAATAAATTTTGTTTTAAGTGTTTTTAAAATTTGAATTTTTTAGGAAAAATATCCACTAAAATATTATTAACATTGCTTATAAAAATCTGAAAGAGAATAATATTTTAATCTCATACCTGTTTTTAATACGTAATTTTTTTAAGTTTAAGAAAACAAGCATACTTTAAAAATGTCTCAATTTGAAATATTTAAGTATTTATTAATAACATGCATTTCTTTAGTTCATACATATTTATGGCATTTATAAAAGACAATTCCGTGCTTAACAACATGCTGCAACTTGCAAGCGTATTTCATGCAAAATTTAATTAAAAATATGTTTTCTAATGATTCGTTTGCTATTTTAAAATTATTTTTAAAGTTTAAATGGAAGTATATTATTTATGATATTTTTATATTTTTAACTTCTTATTAACCTAAAATGTTTTTGATTTCTATTTTATGAAAACAAAAACAACTATTAAATAGTTTAGGATCTTAAAAATATGCTAATTTCCAAATTTTTCGAAGCAGATAAAGTACCTATTGTACGACACAATTTTTCCAAATGTATATTAATACTCGTCTTACTTAAACCGACTTAAATAAAACGAATCCACAATTAATATTTTCTCAACGGAAAATTTCAATTTAAATGCAGTTACTCTTTTGACTTAAATAAATAAAATTTGGAATTGTAATTTGTACAATATCAATCTTACGATAAGATATTAATAATAACGATATATGATAATAAGAG
Organism: Latrodectus geometricus; assembly: GCA_026290005.1. Lineage (NCBI taxonomy): Eukaryota > Metazoa > Arthropoda > Arachnida > Araneae > Theridiidae > Latrodectus > Latrodectus geometricus. The sequence goes on along the minus strand of JAPDSC010161805.1, from coordinate 245,464 downwards.
ATTTGTACAATATAATTAGTAAGCATTTCCTGAGAATTAACTGATTTAAAAATAATAAAATAATGGAAATTTATTAAACATTTTACAAAATATTTTATTCTATCTCTAGAATTTTCAATATGTTATACATTTTTATAATTTAGAAATAAATTTGTTATTAATGAAAACAATAAATGGGATTTTAAGTTACAAATTAGTTTTATATTTTAAGCCAAAAATTCATCTTTTTTAGTTTCATGAAATATTTAAATTAAATTCATGACAGAATAAACGTTTTTGAATAGAAACGGGTACTACCTAGACATCAATTGTAAGTGAACTAAATCATTTATTTGCTGATCAAGTTCAACTTGCTTTTATAATAATAATAACTAACCTACATAATAATAGAATTTTAATGAATAATAATATTTATGTGACAATAATTTAAGAAATACCATATAATAAAAATTATTTTATAAAAAAAATTGTGCGAAAAGCGAGAAAAATGAATAAAAATAAAGTTTTTAAAGTATTATTTACAAAGAACGTATCCTACAATTTCTATATTGATAAAAAATTCAAAACATATCAAAATCCTTCTTCACTTATATAACATATACAGATTTATATGATTATTTCATTTGCAATTATTATTTCTAAACTGAACAATTAAAGATTAGGCATAACGCTCTACCTGTGATATTATTTTATTAATGCATGTTTGCTTATGCCTTTGTTTAAATTTCAAATTTCTTGAATTTTCCATACTTGCACATGCCTGAATAATTCAAAGCATTCAGTTTCTCAATATTTAAAAATACTTGATATTTACTCAAACTTACGAAATTTTAACATTAAAATATAATATAGTTTTAATACCATCCACCCATAATAAGTGGTCATCGTGCCGAACTGCGTTTGGGGAGGTCCTGGGTTCAAATCGCGGTTTTGGCATGGATGTAATTTCTCTCTCTCTCCTGTTACTTTGTTCTTCCATCGTTGTGAATGGCTGCCTACACTATGAACGGGTACCTGTGGCATGTGTGTACTGAGGAAGTCGGACTACACACCAAATATTAGACTGTTCAGATGGAAAAGTGGAACAAGAGCACCCCACGTTTCCAGACTAGCTGCCAAAGGAGGACAACAACAAGAACAAATTATTCAACTTCAATATAAACTTAGAGCCAAATCTGCATTTCTTCAATTTATTAAAATATCAGAAAAAAAATATAAAATTCAAATATTTTTAAAATTGGGAACTTATATAAAAATTATTTATTTAGTTTAAAAACAATATTCTTTTTACTGGAAAAATGTGTTTTGTTATTAATTTTTTCGCTTAAAAAGTAAATATAATTTAAGCACTTCTGATTTTAGAATATTTGAATTTTATTAAAAATGGTCAATAATAAGTTTATGTTTTCGTAAATTCAAGAAAAATGAAATATATTTTTACATTTCAGAGAATGTCTTAGTAATTGTGTCAAAAACATTTTTATTTTCAATATTTACTGAAAATCAAAATTTTATTTACTGATGATTGGCTTTTATTCTTACAGGCATTTTTAAAACTTTACTATTCATGAAATTTTTATTTTTTTCTATTTCACCAATGGAATTTTTTTGATTATTCTATACAAAATAAAAATAATAGATTGCGAATGACTAAAATTAAAAAGTGTTTTCATCTGTCTGGGATTTATTCAAGTTATATTCATACTTAGTGAAGTGTTCGCAGTACGGAAAATAATTTATTTTATTATTAAATAAGTAAATATCAAATTTATTTATACTTTTTTAATTAATTTATATTAACATGAAATATGTGCATAAAAATGACTCATATTTATTAGGAAATTGATTAAATGATACTTCTAAAAAATTATTTTAGTTCTTTAAAAATACTTTTGGAATGTATAATTTATTTAATATCAAACATGTTTGACAATCGAAGAGCTTGATATGCAGTTTTTATGAAAATTCTAGACATCAGACGAATACTATATTTAAATTTTATCCAAGGACTTTAATGTTTTCGAATTTAATAAAGTAAATAATTATACGTCTTATTTCTTTACAAAATAATTATTTAGATACATTTTTTAAGAGACGAAAATTACAAAAATTATATCTTTCCTCAATTTAAGTGCACTATCTATTTTAAGTTAAGTAAAAAAAATATCGAGCTGAAAATATATGATTAGTAAAGCACAAGCTTAAAGAATTTAATATTTATTTCGTACGAGTTTGTGTTTATGTGGGGATGCTCAAACATAATTAAATGTAATGTACGTGAAAAAAATTTTTTTATGAAATAATTGATAGCTTGGTGTGATTGTTCGATTTTTTAGTTATTGATGTAATTATTTTAAAATATCTTTGTTGCAAATCAATTAAAACAAATGGGTTCTTTTTAATTACATTTTAATATTTTTAGTCACCAGATTCATATTCTTAAATTTTTTTATACACCATTCAAATTCACAATTACATAAACTCCAATTTCGCCAAATATTTGTTACAGAAATAGATACCATGTAGACAATAGCTAAGAGTGAAACTAAATTTCATTTGTTAAGCTAATTTAAGTTTCCTATTTATAGTACAATTTTCTTAAGAAAGGCAATTTGAGAACATCTAGAGCATTAGAAAATTCGAATTTAATTAAATTAAGATAAACTATCAGATGTTCTCAAAGAATTCAAATTAAAAGAAATTGCTATGTGTCCACAGATAATTTACTTGACACTAATAGAAAAATATTATTTTTTTCATTTTTCTCCTTTCATAGAAATTATAATTGATTTTCACTTAGTTTGTTAAAATATGCATTTAATGTTTCATTAAACGCATGTTTTCACATATAAAGTTTTCCGTTGATAAAATCTTTTATTACATACACATCGTTTTGCTTTTAACAAACACACAGATGGATTTTTTTAAAGACTAGAGTATTTAAGCATCATACTAGTGAAACATGGAAAATTTTAAATAATTCTCAGTACAATATAACATCCTTTAGATAACAAAAATATAATAATTGCTATAAAAAGAAAATAAATCCTCCCACTCTTTAACAGCTTCGTATTTGGCTAAGAATAATCTCTGACTGCTAAAAAAGGATTATTATATCATGTTTAAAAAAATTGATCAAGTACTTCATTTTGACCTGTTATGTACAGTCACATGAATCTTCAATAAATGCTCCCAAGATTTCAGAAGATGCTAATTTTTTCTATTAGTTCATTGTCATTTGATAACTTTTAGAGACATTTTTACTTCATTATTTATTGTGCAGTTTTTATTCTTTTTTTCGGTAAAATGTTATTCAGTAAAATTGAACTATCTCTCATAAATAGACTAGGAAACGGCATTACGTAAGTGTGTCTATATCTCTGATGTGTCACTTTGGAATTTCTCGAAAAAAGCTGAATTAGATCTTTAAAGATGGCATCAGTAACTTTAATGCTTCAGCATTCGATTAATAATTTCTTCTAATAAGTAAATACAAAATCATTTTCCTCACAGTATAAGTCCGGTTGAATTAACTGATATAGTAGAGGTTCAATATTGAATGTCCTTGTTTATTATTAAACTACAATCTGTAAACATTTATTAAGTAAAACAAAACCAATTATTTACACAAAACGCGTTATTATAAATACGCCAACCTTCTAAATAGAGAAAGATTTCAGATATTCTAACACACTTCAAATTCTTACAAGCGTATTTATAGTTGAATAAGCGAGGCTGAACTAAATGTGCAGCCCTGATCTTCAAATGCGAGAAAATATTGACATACCAATTAATGTATATGACATGTATCACCTTCTTTGAGAATTTAAATACTCTCTTTCATGATATTTTTAACTAAATACATCAACCTCAGAGTGACATGACCTGATTAGCTGTGAGTTGCCTAATTTTTTGATGAATTATTGTGAGTTTAGTATAAAATTACTGATTACTTCTGAATCTTCCACCTATTAAAGAAAGTATGACAATGATAACAGAGCAGATTTTGATAAGAAGCAAATTCATGTCGAAAATTCTTAGTAGTGATGTAAAGATTTTGGTACAATCAAATGTGGTGCTGACTGCATTAAATTTGTGCTAATCAAACATTTGATATTCCAAAAATGTTTATGGCTTTAAAGTGACGAAATAAACCACAGTAAATAGGATATTTATTTATAAATAAGCTATTTCTATCAGGTCAATTAGGAAATTATTTCTATTTTTAAAAATGTTTCGATGTTTTTGTTATTAATTAAGATTATTTCACCCATGATATTCATGTTCTATGAAAAAATAAGGTAACAGAAATATGAAAAATTACACAGACCCTTAAGAAATTTTATTGAACTGATCGTATTATATTTAACATATTTTTCTTTGGTCAAAGTGTAAGATGTCCTTTTAAATGAATGGTGACTCATAACATCTACATGGAAATATGTGAATTATATCTAAAATTTGGATTTAAATAACTGAAATACACTGATTTTTTATAAATATTAAAAGTGACTTCTGTTATATATATATATATATATATATATATATATATATATATATATATATAACTTTCAATCAACATAAAATATGGTAATAGATCTAAATTTATGTAATCATTTATTTTATATAAATTAGATAATAGAAATTTTTCAAATTTACTTTGATAGCCAATATTTGTAAATATTAGATTGAAGATTCTATAAAAACATTAATAGTAAAATGAAGGATATTAAATAAATGTATAATTTTAAACCAGTCGTTTTATATCAATACTCACTTTTTTCTAAGAGTGGTTAAATTTTCATATCGAATACTTTTTTTGTAAATCAAGACTAATAATATAATTTGACTTTAAACAGTTGGAAAAAAAGATACATAGATAAATGATATAAGAAAACAGTAATTAATAAAATTCTTAAGGAACAATTACTTATTAAACAGCAAGCCTAGATCAAGACAATTTTCAAGTACGAACAAGATGCGTACAATGCATTTTATAATTAGTAAATTAGTCTGACTGTCTATTTCTAGATTTGTTAATACTATTTCTCCTGCCTGTTATTCAAAATATATTGGTTTTATTTGATACCTTGAATATGTGTACATAAATAGTACGTTGATAAAAATATTTGTTGATAAATGTTCAATTTATATACAATGATTCTTACGCCTATTTACATCAATAATTTCAATTACAATAGTTACAAAAATAAAACTTCAAAATCTTTGCGCTTTAAAACAGACAATTTGATTTTTCCTTCCTAGCTTGAAATGTTATACATCTTTTTTTCTAAATAAGAGATTTTACAGATGCAGTATGCCAAATTTTGAATTTTTTTGGAATTTTATGAAGAAATATTGCCCAAATGATGTTATTGTGACACAATAAATTCTTGAAAAAGATTATACATTAAACAAATAATTTAAAATCTGATAAATAAAAAGCGAAAATATATATTTTTGAAATATTAAGGTTTTAAAAAAGTATGAATATTAGTCAAAGTTCAAAAATGGAACGGAATGTTCTAAATTTCTATGCGATGAAGTAAACAATAGGGTTGCTAAAATACAATTTTATGCATAATTTTTATTATTCTTCATCTTATATGACGTCATTAAAACTATCTGCCAGATAAACAAGGAAATATGCAAAAAATATCTCCAAACTAAAAAATTGGCATGCTGGATTGATTAAGCACCATCTGTTCAAAAATTCGTTTGATGACTAATAAGTTTATGTACATTTTACATATTTTTTTTTAATTTCTGAACATTAGATGTGATGAAATTGCAATACATAAGTGAACAGTATTTTCTTATTGATGTATAAGGAACCGTTAATTTAATATTACAAATTTGTTGCTCACATAGTGTATATTTGCAAAAGTAATTTAAGTATTTGTTCAATGATAGAATTACTGTTCATAATAATTACAAAAATTTCCACTGCTCCAGTATAATTTAAGAATAAATTAATTGTCTAAATCAAATAAACGTTGTTTGCATTAGCATAAAATAGAGTTTGCAGTTGTATATTTAATTTTGTTTATTTCTTTTTTGGCCACAGTTATCCATTTATACAGTAAGAAAACATTCATCCTCCAATCATACAAGGATAGGACAAAGACAGTAAAGAGGGAAAAAGAAAGTACATCTATATCTGAACCAGGATTCAAACCCTGACCCTCCTTATCAGCAGTCAGGCATGCTAACCAATAGACTGGATGGGCAGCAGTTTTGTGTATAAAAATATAATTAACAAATTGTAAACACTTTTCTGAATTAGAAAGTGTCCAGCATGAGCAGCAATTTGCTTAATTATATGACATCTATAATTATAGAAGTTATTATCAGTATCAAACTCAAAGGTATTAAAAAATACATTTATTTCAAAATTAATCAATATACATATTTGTTGGCATCATTCTGAAATAATAATATTACTTTCAATTTTATTGTAACTTTCAGTTAAATATGTCATTCTTTTTTTTTATAAAAAACTTTAAAATTTATAGAATACAGATATATTTTCATTATTAACTTTATTATTTAGCTTTATGAAATAAATTCAGATATTTGTGAGTATAATATGCATGAAACCTAATTATTTCATTACATTGTTTCAAGTTAAACGAAAACAAACTGCAATTAAATGTATGAAACAGGAAAACATTTTTAAATCAAATTACAGCTTTTAAATTTTAATAATTTGCTTTCAATAAATAGTAATACTATTAATTTTAGACAACTCTTTTGTTCTTAACATTTTCTATTGAATTATGCTAATATTTAATAAAGTTCAAATAAAATAATTATTTAAATAGTTGAAATTGTTAACTTAAGTTTGTAGTCAATCAAATTATGAGTATTAAATATATTAAAAGTTTTAGAATTAAATGAGTTAATAAATAAAAATGAGCTAATTCATAAATAAAAATTTCTTTTAAATGGGGAAAATTTATGATCAAATTTTAAATTCATAAATAGGATTTACTATAGTTAACTTACTTAATCATGCATTCGCACTTTAATAAAAGCATATCTTCCTTGTCTAGACGTCATTTATAATGTACATGTATTAAGTTCAAATGTTTCGTGGATAATTGATCAAATAAATCAATTGATTAAGTTAATATATTGACACTCTGTGCTTAATTTTAGCATTTAATTAATATACTTTAGGGTTTTTTTTAAAAAATATATTTAAATAATTAAATTTTTAAAAAAATGAAAATTTGCCATTTAAATTGTTAGTTTCTTTTCAAACTTCTATACAGTGAAAATATGTATTATTTTAAATTAACTACATGATGATGCTATAATCTTAAATAATTTTATAATTTATTTCCGTAAATATATACATAAAGTTTCAAAATTTTTATAATTCATAAATCCTTTAAACTTCCATATTTTTTTTTTGAAATTGTTGAATATATTATTTTATATATTAGCTAAATTATATATTAATATATGTAGTTATTGTTAAAATTTCATATAATTTTAATGATTATTAAATGTATAAATATGTATTAAATATGAGACAGTTGTCTGTTAATAGTTAATAATGTTTCTAAAGAGAGTTATTCATTTTTTTCAATTTATGCTTAAACATAAATTTGTGTACACAAATTTTATTTCATTTTGAAATTTTCTTTTAATAAGGAAATTTTTCAAGTTTTTCAATTAATACTTTATTAATTTATTTATCAATATAAACTGTTATTCTTGTAGAATAAGTTATGCAACGTACTTGGATCTAATATTAGATGCATAAAAAGTCAAAAATGTGCAATACTGTATCATTTCTAGTAGACACTTATCTGTGTCCCGTAATAAATCTATCTCTTTACTTTCTTTATAAGATGTACAATTTTTTTCCTTCAAAGTGCAAAATTCGGAAATATTAAAATTATTTTCGTAGTTTTAGATTTAACCCTTCTTTGCATAATGGTGGAAATTTCCATCATAATCTATAATGCCCAAAAATTATATAAAAGAACAAGTTCACTTTAAGTTGGTCGTGTTTGGATACCTTTTTAATGTCCATTGCATAAAAAGAAACATAGCTGTCAAAAATAAACAAGTGTCATTATCAGTGAAACAAGCTTAAAGTTGTCTCATTCCGCTGTTTGTTGTAGTTGCAATAAACGTATGATTTCGTTTATAATTTTGTTTTATTATATTAGAGTTTCTATTGCTAAAAAATTGAAAATGAGTGGAAGAAAGGTTTGTAACACGTGTTTCTGTTATTTTCCTCTTTTATTTCTATTTAGTACTAAGCTAATGATCTAACTTTGGATGATGATGGAAATTTTTAGCATATTGTTTTTTGCTAAATTTATACTATAAATATATACTAAGATATTTTTAACGATTTTTCCGTTAATTTTGAACATGAATTGTATCAACTTGATTTATTTCACCAATAAAGAAAAAATCATGCAAAGAAGGGTTAAACTTTCTTCAGAACTTTAAATTAAAAATAATGAAAGACACAGAATGTGAAATTCAACATTTTGTCCATGTAAAAAGTTACAATAAAGACTGTTGATGGAATTTATTGATAATAAACTGTTAATTCTAAAGAAAACTGTTTAAAATGAATTTTTATTTGAGAAATACAATGTAACTAAATGATAATATTTAAGGCTTCTCAGAAATGGAGGATACAAATTTTAAAATGATTTATCATTATATTTTTCATAATATGCTGATAAATTCTAGATAAAAGCTAAAAAAGACTTTTAAAAGGAAAAAGAATAAAAAATAATTAGAATATTTATAGAATTTTATCAAAACAATCAAGCTAAGCAGTACAGTTATTAAAACTCAACAAATTAGAAAATGTGCTTGGTTAGAAAATGTGGAGGTTTGATAATGCTGAATCTTATTCTCAACACCTTATTTAGTATAATTATTTCAAAGCTTTAGTTAATGAAATGATTAAAAATAATTTACGCTTTTGAAATTATTTTTCATACATTGATCACATTAAATGTGAGTAATTTAACTATAAGTACATTATCTTATTCATATGTATAAATTTTTACATACGAATTTTTAATAATTCAATATTTTTCATAATGAAGATTTTCTTTTAATCGAAAGAAAAATTATTCCTAAAAAAATGAGATATTAATGAGATATGCTACAAATTTGTTCCAAACTATTTAATTAAACTTTCAAATATTTATACGCAAATTTACTACTTTACATATTTGTGAATTTTAACAGTATTTTAAAGCAAGGATAAAGCTTAAATTCTGGTATTTCTTTTTATTCTCATTATTAATAAAACTGAATAAGCCTCTGATTAAGAATATATAAGAAAATATTATAATCGCGGTAATAAATGTTAAATAAATTTAAAAATGCAATTGTAGAAGAGAGGAACATAGTGTACGATTAACGAATTACTTCAATTTAAAATAAAATTCAAGCTCATATTTATCAATACTTCAGTTTTGAAATTTAACATTTCAGCACCTACTTCTGAAAAAACAAGACATCAAATTAAACTCCCAACATCCTTTCCGAAATTCATAACTTAAAACAAATCAGGTAATTTATTTCAGTTAATTAAAAATGAATACTTCTGGTGATAATAAAACTGTAAATGATTTAACAGAAGAATGAATGTTTTTTCTATATAAACACACCAAATCAGTCTTTATCAGCTCATTCTAAAAGTAGTCAACTAATTGTAATATATCTTTAGTCTTGTAGTAGATAAGAATGGTCTGGGCTAAAAAATAAATCCAAGCAAATCCTATTTATTGATCACTTTTAATTCAGTTTTCTGTTAGACATCATTTCAATATAAATATTGTGAAATAAGAGAACTCAAAATATTGTTAATCTAGATAAAAAAAATACTATATTTTGAAAAAGGAAATGCTGGGTAGCATGAACTGAAATGAATATATAAATTAAATAGTGATAATTAAAATAAGTCATTATAATAGGACAATTGAAATTAAAAATGAAAGAAATACACAAAAGAGAATAGAAAAAAATCATGTTCTTCTCATCATGAAAATAAGGGATTATACACACTTACATATAAATGTGTTTGAAACTTTTCACCTTATCACATTATTATTTTATACTCTTAAAAATGATAAGTAGCTTACAAAAGCACATATTAAATTAACTCATTATAGTTTTGTAATTTGTAGATATTCATGTTGGAAATGCATTTTAAACCTTTCATTAAATGTGTTATTATAAGCACGAAAAGTTTTCATATATCTATCATTTTTTAATCTTTTAAAGTTAAATAATTTAAGAACGAAAGAATGAAAAGGACTCAGATTATATGATAATGCTCTGCTCATAATAATATCAAACTCAATTTACATAACGCATTTTTTAGTAAATCACACTTCACAGTAGACGTATTGTGTTGTTTGCTTGCTACTTATTGTTAAGAAACTTACGGCTCATTATAAACAAGTGACAATTGCAATTGAATAACGTAATGAATGTGAAAAGTTTATTATAAATTTATATTTAAAGTACACTAAAATTCGTTTTTAATTTCCTAGTGTTTTTCTTTTCTTAGAAATAGTTTATTTCCCTGCATCGAAGTAAGAAACATGGGGGTAATATGCAGAGAAAATAATTTTATCTTATATTTTTAAATTTAACAAGTTTTATACATATGACATTACTGAAATTAAAAAAAATATGAGAAATTTATTGTAAAACATATCAATATTATATTTAAAGTCAAATTTCAAAATTTAAATTATAATTAAAAAAACATTAATTTGAATATGTAATTACAATATAACTGTTCCACCTAATATAAAAATAAAAGTGAATTTTAAATGTATGTTAAGCTAAAAAAATAACTGAAATTTGTATGGTTAGTTCTACTTTAAAGATATGTTAATGAAAAACTATTTTTGTTAGTAAAACTGTTTGTTACATAAATACAGTTAATAAAGTGATTTCTGATTAATTGAATAATTAATTTTTAATAAAATTGTTTAATATAACATTCCAAAGAGTTAAATTCTGTCTTATTAATTTCTTTTTTAAAGAATTAGGCAAATTTGTTCATTCCCGTGTCTCACACGGGAGTTCTTAGATCCCGCATTATTTTATTTCTAATGCCCGTTTCAGAACCGTTACAATAAATATAGTTAGACTAGATTATAATAAAACCCGTTTAACATAAATGGCTATTGAATTATTTTTTACCAATGTTTCTGAAATAAAAACTCGTTCTTTAATGGATTAAATTGAATAATATTTTTTTTTCAATGTTGAAAATTATTGCAGTAAATACAACTATAAAAAAGTATCCTGTTAATTTTTTTAATAACTCAATATAATTATGATTTTTATTGCAATAAAATTATTGGTTAGAAACATTATAGAATTTTTCCTCATCTCAGTAAGTAAATATGTTATTTTTTTCATGTATTTAATTGCACATGCAAAAATTTACTATCAATATTCTGTTAATCTGTGTATTTATCTGTCCAATAAATATATTAAAATTTTCAAATTTTCAATAAATATAGCAAATTTATTCCATATATTTCACAGAAAAAATCTCTCATTATGATAAGAATCAATTGCATTAGAAAGATGGAAATTACAATTCGAGGTAATGCTCTCAGTGTTTATCTAGAATTATTTCTCTGAAAAAATATCCAAAATATACCCAACAATCTCTCATTAGTTCCCCGACTATGTAATTAATTCACAAGATAATTAAAAACAGACATAGTTTAATTTATGTTTTGAGAAAATTATACTAATCTTTACATGTTTGAGTTACTTATCATATAATTATCTTATGTTATTTCTTATGAAAATAATTCATATATTGAGCATAAATATTTTCATAACTTTTAATAATTATCAATTTTTAGATTATTCAAAATATTTCCCTTTACTTTGTTCTTAGATTCATTTTCATACAAGTTGAATATTTATATCAAAGAATAATAATTATTATTATTATTTTAATTAGACAACGTGCAAAATTTCTTCCATATATAAATATTTTCATCAAAATGCTGCATAAATTAACTAAACAGAGGGCAAAGGAAATTTTTTAAGTTAAAAAATTCAGTGTTCACTTATGGTTAAATATTCATGATTTATATAATTTAAACAAGAGGGCTTGTGTTTCTGATGATTCATTTATAAATATGTATTTCAGATTTTGGATTAAAAATGTGTATATTGATAGAGTATAATAAATATTCAATTATAAAAAATGCAGATTAAAAACTGGATGAAATTTATAAAAGATTGTAATTAAAACTGTTAGTTCTCTCTGTAATAATTAATAATGCAAAGTAGGATATATTATTTATATAATCAAAAATATTTAAATAAAATTTATATAAAAATCTTTCCTATAACCTAAATTATAATTAGAGGTTTAAAACAGAGCATGCATAAATATTTCATGATTATTCATTATAGAAATTTCTATATAATAAATTAATTAATTTGTATGAAACGAACTTATATAGAAAATATTTATAGTTATTTAAATTCTAAACATATATATTAAACTATTAAGGTGATTGTCAATATTAAAAAAATATTGACATTTCCAATATTAATTTTGAATCCCAAATAAAAATCGATCATTGTAATTCCATTAACATTCCTTTGATATTTTGATATAATATTTTCCAATAGTAATTATCATAAATTTCCACAGACATTTGTTTTTGTCTGCTCAATATGACAAATATTCAATCGCAAACAGCAATTTAAATTTAGATAATTAGTTATGGAAATTTTCTCCTTACATTTATGATAAATTCCAACTGTTTGTAAGAGTTATAAGTAAGTTTTATCACATGCAAATTAAATTTTCTAATTTTGAAAAATGCTATTATTGAAGATTTTTCATTAATTTCTAATCTGATTATTTAATTTAGATATTAGGAAGTAAAATAAAATAAATATAAAAAAGATTTAGATCTGAAAAATATCAGAGCATATTTTTATATTTCGTTTAATTTTACTTTCCATGAATCAATTATATTTTTTCTTTATTCCTTAAATTTATTTTACATAATCTAGTGATTTGTTTTATGTATCTTCTATTTCCCAAAATATTGTCAATATATTTCTGTTAATGATTACAATTTCTATTTATAGTATTATATAAATATCCTGTACAAATACAATTATTGCTCAAAATTGTTGATTATTTGTGAAATATTATATAAAAATGATTAACATTTTCAAACACAATCTTTACATAAAAGTTGCTGTTCCTTTCAATCATATGTTAAAAAAGAAATGAATAAACAATCTTTGTTTGTTTTTCACTGTTTCTTAATTTTGTAAAAATAAAAAAAAAATACGTGATTTGCATATATATGTTTTATACATTTTCGAAACAAATCTTCGCTTTTTTCAAGGATTTTTTCTTGTATCATGTATCAGGTTGATAAATAAAAAATAATGGAATCCGAACTAATAATAAATATGACCCCACAATATATGTTTTCAGAAATCAAAAATTCCTCTCATTTGTTTTATTTTTAGAAACTTTTTATATTGCTTTTATGTTAATAATTTACCTTAAATACAAAATCTATAAGCAGAACCATTTTATGACAATGTTACAAAATTACATTTTTCTATTAATTTATAAACAAACATGGGGATTGTAAATAACAAATTAATTTACACTATTTTTAATATATGCTGTTTATCATTGAGCCTGTTGCCGCCAACCTTATCTCGTGATCAGCGTGCTTGACTGCCGAAAAGGAGGTCCTGGGTTCGAATCCTGGTCCTGGCATGAATATATTTTCTTTCTTTGTTTTTGTCCTTTCCTTGTATGAATGGAGTATGAATGATTGCCTATCCTATAAACGAATACATATGGAATGTGTGTACTAAGGAAATCGAACTCCACACCAAATTATGATTTGGTTGGAAAAGTGGTGCAGCGCACCCCGTTCTGCCAGCCTGGCTATATGGGTTACTCGACCAAAAAATGTTCCATTGGCTCACTAGCTTCATGCCACTTCCCATAAGATCAACAAAGTTAAGCATCATTCGCTGCGTGAAGAGAATGGCAGGATGACCACTTTCTCCCTCACTATGTTATTAGAATTCCATTGAGTGGCGACGTATATACATTATTCTGTGTTGTTAAATATCCTTCCGCTGGTGCGGTGTGCCGTTGATGAGAGCAGTGCCATTTCAGGTGTGACCTTTTTACCTGATATTGCTCAGGTGACAAGATCACACCTGAGGTTCTTGGTGAAAGGCGAGTATTCTAAACCCCTTAACCATACATATAGTTTGAATCAGCATAGTTTGGGTATATTTATGGTTTTTTTAAGTTATTGGAAGTTATTCGGTAACGACCAAAAATTTAATATATTAATACCGTTATTACATAGTAATCTATTAAATTCCATTTCTAAATATTTCTGGAATTTTTTGCTGATAAAGTGATTTTTAAAGTGAATACAATGTGATGAGAGAAACAAAACTGTAAAAGATCTTTTCTTTTGCAATTTAATTTTGATCAGCATTCAATTTTGAAACCATTAAACTTAACTCTGAATCATGTTTAAAAAATTTATAAAAAAATATTGTTCAATATCAATTAGTGTAAACAACATTTTGAAAAATTTGTGAAGATTTTGATTCTACTATATGAAAACTAAATATTTATCAGCAAGAAATAAGAAAGAAAAACAAAACAACATATTTCATTGGAATGATATAATGTGAAAGTATATTTTTGGATAACATTCACATCACTGTGAACGTTCCAATGCTGAGAGAAATTGAATAGAAATAAAATTTAAGGTAACCAGTGAATTTAAAGTGAAAATATTTCTCAATAAATAATAATAAAGTGGATTTTGGACAAAGTATAGATTTTACAAGGATAAATTTAATTCTACGAAGTATTCAATCTTATATTTTTATAAAATTGTATGGAAAATTTTTGTCATTTTATTAATTAATTTAGATGTCTCTAACAGGATTGTCTTCAATTGCCTAAAACGGTGCTTTTTTTCATCACAAAAATGTAGTTCATTGATCAAAAAGAAAAAAAAAACTAGGACTTAATTATACAACATAATCTCCTCTAAACCAACTCATGCACTAAATATTTTTAAACTAGTTTGTTAATTTTAATTACTAAAAGGAAGAAAGGTCAAGCATTAAAGGGAAACTCATCTATTTACAAAGACTGAAGAATTTGCAGGAGTTGTTGACACGTGTCGTGTGTTTGCTAAATAAAACTGTCAAGTTTTCAGTTTTCATTCTTCATTTTCTCGAAAGAAATCTTCTTTAGTGTCTAGTGAATGAGTTATTTAATACTTTTGGATTATGCCATAAACAATATGTTTTGATGTGGTCTACCAGTACTTTTAATATTTTATTATAATTTTATAATTGTATATATAATTATAAAATAGTAAAATAAAAACATAATTTGAAATATTATTTTTAATATTTTATTGAAATATAAAATTAAGTTAATATTTAAAGCTGTATAAGACAGATAAACAAAAAATAAGAGGGAAAATATTTTGTGAATATCTATAAAATTTCATTTCATGAAACAATATCTAAATTTTTATGATTAATGAGTAAGTATTATGAATAGAATTTTTAATTAAAAATGTAAAGAATTATTTAGTTATAACAGAAATTTATGAGCGACCACGGAAAAATTGTCAGTTTACAGTTTTTCAGTATTGAACTTTTTGTTGTTTTCATTCGCTTATTATTGCAAAATGAATATTGATAATAGGTGACTTGTCACTTAGAAATTTATGAAAATAATCAAAAATATGCATTTGGTAGTAAAAATAATAGTACGTTTTAATGAATTGAAAACCCTAACTTAAGCTAATATTTTATTTTATTTAATTTATTTATTTTATTTATTTTTTTTAAATATAAAATTTCAGTTTCTACACTAAAGATTAATGTTTGATTATAAAATTATATTAACAAACGTATAATTTCCATTATCTATCAAAATGAAAAACAAAAAACTTTCACAATGTAAAAAAAAAAAAAAAAAAAAAAAAAAAAAATCATGTAAAATCAAATGTTACATAAAATTTGTATTATAAATAAATATGATAGAAATAATTGCTATTTCTATAATATATAAATATTTATGTACAAAATATAAAAATATAAAATCTTTTCTATTTATATTTATGACATATTATTTTTGATTTTAAATTGATTTAATAAAACATGGAGAGATAAATAAAAAAAGTAGAATATTCTCTTGATCATCAAATTTTAAAAGAGACTACTATAATAGGAATATAAGTTTAAGTTATACTCACTGCTTACAAATTTTGTCACGAAGCATTTATCAAAAAATAAATTTATCTTTAAACTATATGAATTTCAAATAATGATGCTCGTGCAGTAGTTTAACGAGTTTTTTAAAGGTTTATTTTGTTTTAATGTATTATATATATATATATATATATATATATATATATATATATATATATATATATATATATATATATATATATATAACAAAAATATAAAGTAAATGTATAATATTTATTTATATTTTTTGTTATATATTTGTAATTACAAAAAATATAAAATATAGGCAAAAATTTACTGTACGGTCACTATTGGCGAATTATCCTTATTACTTACTTGGATTTTTTTATAAACAATGTTTATATAAAAAAACAAGTATAATTTCAGTTTAACGTATGATTTCATGGTTTTTACAGATTTTAATTAAATAAATCTTGAAAGAAATGATTAAATAACATGTATTTCCCAAATATAAAGCAATATTTTTGTCTTACGTATTTAGTTTTTATATTTTATGTAAAATTTAATGCTGAATTTTATTTTTAACATATTTCCTAATCAACTGAGATTAATGTATAATTAATGTTTAAGTTATTATGCAAAACTATAAAATAATTATATTTTTTAAAAATTATACATAATAACTATAATGTATTAAATCATTCTCATACTTATACAATGTTTTTTTTCTTTCACTTTCTCCACAGTAATTTAATTCGTAACTATGACAAAGTATGAAATCAGGCACTTTTGATTTAGGAACATTTGAAATACTTTTTTATAAAAACTATTTTTAAATTCCTGTAAAACATTTTATTTTTAAAAACAGTTTATCGAAATGCGGATACATAAATGAAAGTTTTAGCTCTTATAAATTGAACAATAATAAAAAGAAAAGCAAAACAATAATTTGACAATCAATAAATAAAAAAATGAACAAAATTTGATATGTTTTTATGTCAGTTCTTATAAATTGAACAGTTTCATGTATACTTTTTTCCACTATTAAATGTGATCATAAACACTCAAGTACTGCTATATAACTCAACAATTAGAGATTAAAACCAGAAAAGAAATTTTCTATCTAAAAATGCATTTTAATATTTCACGTGTTATACACACTATAATAACGTAAAAACTTTGTTCTGCTTTTAATATTTTGTACTAAATGTTTATTGAAAGTTCTATAGATTCTTTTTAACTAAGTATGTTGTTTCTTCATGCTTAAGTCATAAATAATAACCTAAAAATTCGTAAATACGAGTCTGTATGATATTGGCATAAATATTCTTCTGGGGGTTGGAGATTGTTGTCATATCTGGTGAAAATGTCTCTAATGCCACTTTACATGTTTCTATTAAATGGATTGTAGAAGATAATAATGCAAATCATGGGCTTTAGTGAGATGACTTCTTAATTCCAAATTTTATCATACTGTGAAGAGATTATATTAAAGTCTGAAGTTTCCGAGAAAAATGTATAGCCAATGTGAAAGGTAAATTAAGAAATGAGCTCTTGAGTACATAAATCACGAAGCACTTTCAGGGTCATGTGATCGCAAGGGAATGTATCAATAAAAAAGCAGTACTTGGAATTGCAGAAAAGCAAATCGATTTCAAGATCGTTTCAAATTTCCTCCTCATATACATAATGAATATTTTATTATATTTGTGATTTTTAGAATTTTATTAATAAAATAATTGCATAGTTTTCATTTATTTTAAAGTTTTTTCAGGTATTCCTGATATTATTATTACAAAGTTATGCAATTAATATTTGTTATATTCAAAAATGAGAATCATCTTATCATACTGAAAACATATATTTAACTAATATTTAAAAGTTTTCATCCCTTTGAAACGTGTTTTTTTCCTGGTAAGAAATTAAAATATGCTATATATTAAAAAAAAGAAGGGAAATATATCATTTTCAATTTTTTTTTAAATTTAATAAAAGTATCGCCACACTACCACAAACCCGTTTATAGGGCAGGCCACATTTATCCATCATCTGAGGAAAACTCATGAAACAGAGAGAGAGAAAAATAACATATGCATGCCCGAGCCGGGGTTCGAAACCAGGTCTTCCGCATCCGTAGTTAGTTACGCTAACCACTAGACAGGTTGGGCGGCTACTTAGCATCAAAGTGATCAATATAAATAATAGTTATCAATAAAACTAAAGATTCAGAACACTCCCTTGTGCATAAATATGTATTCTATCACAAAATGTAAAGTAACATAGAATAAAATCGGAAAATTAATATCTCTTTTATACATGTGGTGTACTTGTTTGCATTTATATATTGAACAAAAAATTTCAAAAAGTGGATTTTTGCCATAAAACCTAAAACATGATAAAATCAATACAAACATGTTACATTTGGTCATTAAATTTATTCTGCTACAATTATTTTAATTATGATTATAAATTTCAAATAGATTTAATGTATGAATACAGATTACATACCACATTAAAGACTTTCAAATAAAAACCAAATGCTATCATTTAAGTTAGAAGAAATTTAGTAACCACAGTAATCTTAATTCCATGTAAAATATTTATAACTATAAACTTCAGAAATTTAATTTCCGGTTGTGAAGTTTATTTTAAGGTAGCATATTTTTTTAGAAATGAATGTAATGGCATCAATTGCATCAAATTTGGTTAAAACATTGAATGATGAAGAAATAAATTATTTAAAAAAATTTAATATAAATAAGTAGTTTTTTTACTATTCTTTATCAAAGATCCTTAACTTATTTCTACAAAATTAATAACATTTTTATACTTTTATGAATTTTGAATAGAAAATAATCAAGAGTAAATACAATTATTTTAAGTTAAAAATAAGAAATTTAAGTATGTTACTTTTCCATAAATATTAAAATTAATTTTAACATAAAAAATCAAGCATATTTTTTGCGCTTTATTATACGTACTTTTATGTTAACGCAAATAAAACATTCTCTGAAATATAGTTTAGATCATGTTAAGATTATTTTATGAATCTTTACTTTTTGAAATATTCTTTTTTCTTTCATGTTTTTCATTTAGCTGAATCGAATGAAAACTTATTATTTTCAATGTTATTTTTTATAAAGTATACATAATAAAACAAAGTTTGTTTGAAGAAAACAAGTTATTCAAAACGTTTACTAGAAATTTTTATCAAAAGAAATTTTAAAAATATGTTAGATGTCGAGATAAAATATAATAAATGAAGAATAGGTTAAGATAATAATAACTATTTTTGCTAAAACGGATTTTTTTTTATCAGGATCTAAATATCTGGGTACAGTTTATTAGAATTAAATAAATATAAAATGTTTTATACAGCATTTTTTGTATAAACAAAATTCTCATTTAATAAATATTTACAGTAAATCTTCAAATGGGAATTCAGATGAATATGTATTAACTTTTTTACAGTGGCACTTTAAATATTTACAATAGCATTCATATTAGCATTTGAATACCATTCATTTTAACATTTGAACTGAGGAAAAAGTCATAACGATAATAAAAGAATACTTTTTTGTTTTCAATAACATATAAAAACAACTTTTTCTGCAAATATTTGAGTTCAGTTAGAAAATACATTGATTTTATTCAAATCAAGAAAAATTTACATACATAGAAAATAAAGTATTTACAATTTTTTTTTATTTTGCTTAAAGCTGTTTTACTTCGAGTATGTGAATCATGATTGGGTTTCCTTAACATATACAACTTCATAAATTATATATTTATCATTAAAATGTGTATAAACATGAAAATTGCCAATTACCGTAGTAAGTATATTTTAAAATAATTTGAGTTGAAATTAAGTTAAACCCATGCTTGTTTTCCTGAAAAAGGTATTGAGAATAATAATTTAGTGAAACAAATATCTTTGTATTAATATGTAATGTACTTGAACAGCAAGAAAACTACAATCATTATGTAATACATTTATATATATATATATATATATATATATATATATATATATATATATATTGTTTCTTTAATTCAGTTATGAGTACAAGGTTTTAAAAACAGAAGACAGCAAACAGAAAATTCGATACATTTTAGTTTTTCTTTTATAATGGCGAAAATGCTAACCAGGTGGCTAAAATTGTGAAATGTATTTATCGTCCTATATATGACTGTAACAACCAGTTACGCACAATTTTGGTTTCGTCAATTCCGTTTGGGTATTTGGATGCTAAAGATGCACCTCGCATGGATACAACATCCTCGAGAATGTCTATAAAATATCAAAAATTATTAAATTTGACAGCATGTCAGCAATCGTAGCTTCGCACAAGACCTAAAAATCTACATGAAAAATGTTTTGACCCTTTTTACAAAGCCAATCTGAAAGATGTTACAAAAAGTTCACGTAAAAATAATGGATTTTTTTTTCCCCTACCTAATATATATATATATATATATATATATATATATATATATATATATAGAGAGAGAGAGAGAGAGAGAGAAGAGCAGGATATTCATAAGCTGGGACGGAGTAGAAGAACCTCGAATACTTGGTCTGCCACACTTAGAAGTGTCATTTCCCTTGGAGGACATTACAAACACGACATATTTAACGTGCCCAAGTCACTTATAGTGAACACAAAGGAATTTCTGTTAAGCCGGGATTCGAATTCACCTTACGAGAAGGACTCCAAACCAACTAGACCACAGCGGCTTCCGTTTTAATACTGTCATTCAACGCTTTATTTACAAGAATTTATAATGGAATAGATTCCATTAACCTCTGAAAGTATTGTTCCTCTGAAAGTTAAGTTTGCCATCCATACCCAAGAAAATGTTACTCCCAAGTTTATCCTCATTTGAAGACGATGGATCCTTTAGAAAATCGCTACATTTTTTATTAAGAATTATATTGGGTTAAAAATCGAGAGTTATCACAATTCAATTCATTATCGCGTTTCTAGAACAACTTCATGACTAATGAAATTTGTAAAAAAAAAAAATTTGTCTTGCTTAAAGTACTTTTCCGGTGGAAGAAACAATAGAAATATTGGAATAAACTTGCAAGAAAACAATGTTGAGATACTATTAACCGTAATGTGTTTGTTGCTCTACGTAAAACACCAAGATATGAGCAAATCAAAGTTCCCTTTTCGCAATAATACACATATTACCAAAAGTATATCAGTAAAATATTCTGCAAACTTTCACCAGCACAGACTGTGGAAAACTGACACAATCTGTCAATGGTGATTATGCGTATATAGCATATGCATGTTTCTTAGGATTTTACTGGAAATCAAAGGTACCCGAACTGGTCCATCTGCTTTTGATGGTCATCCTTGCCGATGTGTGGATCTGGAGATTTTATTCTCCTGTCCAATGTTAATTGAAGGGTCGAGACATTTCGCTTTGCACAAACGCGCATTCCCACCCCAATCTCATTCCTTGAATCATCAGCAGCTACATTAATCTCAGGTGGCAGTTTTTTGTATGTATAACTCATTTAACCCTTCTTTGCATGATTTTTTCTTTATTGGTGAAATTAATCAAGTTGATATAATTCATGTTCAAAATTAAAGGAAAAATGCTTAAAAAATCTTAGTATATATTTATAGTATAAATTTAGCAAAAAACAATATGCTAAAAATTTCCATCATCATCCAAAGTTAGATCATTAACTTAGTACTAAATAGAAATAAAAGAGGAAAATAACAGAAACACGTGTTACAAACCTTTCTTCCACTCATTTTCAATTTTTTAGCAATAGAAACTCTAATATAATAAAACAAAATTATAAACGAAATCACACGTTTATTGCAACTACAACAAACAGCGGAATGAGACAACTTTAAGCACTGATAATGACACTTGTTTATTTTTGACAGCTATGTTTCTTTTTATGCAATGGACATTAAAAAGGTATCCAAACGCGATCAACTTAAAGTGAACTTGTTCTTTTATATAATTTTTGGGCATTATAGGTTATGATGGAAATTTCCACCATTATGCAAACAAGGGTTAAATAAGCTCTTGAAAGGGTTATTTGGTAAGAATTTGAAAGTGCAGATTCAAAAATACTCAAACCAACTCAACGAGCATCAATTATCAGATCGCTCTTTTACTCGCATTCTTTGTTTATTTATTTTTAATAAACCAGTACTAATTGATAATTTGATCTCATCAACAAGACTTTTGGTGGACTTAAGACTTTCTGTTTTTTTGCACTTCATACTTATTTATAGACACGACAACAAAAACAACAATTGATAATTTTGTTAAGCTATATTTATGGTGTTGCCAACTGAAACATCACTATATGCAGTAATTGCTGGACCAATACATATCAAGTCTTTGTTCAAAATCAGTTGAAATCCAAGATTATTTCTCATTGTCAGGAAACAAAACTAATTAACAAGAAATATAATTTAAATTAATATAATGAAAACTAAAAAAGTTAGGAATTTATTATATGGATAAAAAATAATTTTTGTAATGTATATATTCACGCATAAATGTTTAAATTTAACTTATTAAATAATAAGAGTTTGTAGGGTTTTAATTACAAAAATTTATATTAAAACCAATCTACTTTTGAGAAATAATTTAAAAATATCATTGTATTCAAATCGGTAATTATAAAAGAAAAAAATCTGAAAGCAGTTTATATTATAATATAATATAATAAAGCAAAAAAGAAATTTAATCATATGTTTGAAAATAAATAATCAATTATTTTAGCTGTAGTGATCTTATTTGATTTAAAACACTATTCGACTATTTTGCATGATATATATAGTCTTTTTATCAGCATTATTTATAATATCTTAGGTTATTTCTTTTTGAACAAAGAAAAGAAATAAAATTGGTTTCACGCATGCGGTACATTTCAATCTACATCTGTCACCATCCGTAAAAACATTGTAACAAATGCATGAATTAGAAATTTACGCATTGTTCCTAAAAATTTTGTTTCGCTAAATTTATTTACTTTTTCCTTAAATATTGTATACGTTTAAAAAATATCTCCTAAAATATTAAAATATCATAGGATGTATAAGTTACGCTCATCAGAATATGTCTACAAATATTGTTTCATATTCTTAAAAAATATAAATAGCCGCAAATGAAATAAATACAAATTTTTCATTTAAATGCGAATTTACCATACTTAAAATTATCGTTAAGAACTTGTAACATATCATTTAATAACTTTAAAGCTGTTTTTGTGTTTTAAATTAGTTTATTATTTAAATAATAGCAATTTGAAAATGATTTTGAAACTATAATAGATAGCAAAATTGCTCAATATTTTGGCTCTAGATTTATTGGAGAGGATTTTCTTGTATGTTCATAATGTAATAAAATGTTAAATTACGAATTTTATCTGGTTACGGTAAGTATAATTTAGTCTGGTTAGAGTATGCATAAATACTGTATCAAATATAAAACATTAATAAAATATTTATTGTCTCAAAGAAAAAAAATCTCTTTGTCATTTTAGATTAATGCATAGTTAAAGCGTTAAACAATAATGCAAAATATTTTAGCAATAAACCAAAGAATAACCTAAAACAAAATTAGAATAAATGACTAGAAACCTAAAATTACAGCGAAACAGGAAGAAATAAAATCGGTAATATTAGCTTAAATTATCATGAAAGAAAAATATATGGAGACTCATTAATTAAAATTTATAATGTTTTTTAAAAAAGGTTTAATTACAAGTAGTTAGAATACTTTTTTAACACGAAAGGTTTTAAAAAAATGGAGTTTATGTTATATAGAGAAGGTATATTTGTCATGTTAATTTTAGTACAAATTATAATTTATTTGTTTAGGAAAATTAGAGAAATTATGATTGCGTTTTCTTCCTACAGATGTCTAGTGAAAAACTAATGCTTATCATTAAAGGGAAAATGTGTGAAAATACTTCATCAATTAAAGGCGGAAACTTTTCAAATCTAAACAGGAAAAACGAATGGATATTAAAGGAATTACAATTGCTTATCGCTATGTGATTTTAGATTTTCCAACAGAAAATAGTTATTTTAGAAATGCTTATTATTTTATTGATGAAAAAACGAAGTGTTGAGTTATTTTGTAATAAAAATAATTATTGAAAGCAAGATTTACATGCATTTACTTAATGAGCATATATTTCAGAGTTAGAATTGTTTTTATTCTCCAGAATTAAATCAGAAAATTATATATCAAACCTACTAGGCAACCCTAAATCAGAATCATTATCTATTTTATATACATTAATATTATTTTTTTAATATTATTTTAATGAGCTAACTTTTTTTTTGTAAATAAATTTTAATTTTTGCCTATCTTGTTTTTAAATAAATTATAATGTAAAAACATAAAATTAATTTTTATTACATATACCATACTGTTTGTGACATTGGTAATTATTTGGTAAGTTTTAGTAAAATTTTAACTAACCCTATATAGAAACTTTTAATACATCAATATCAGTTTAATTTGTCTATGTGACATTTTTTTTAAATGAAGTAAAATCTAAGAAAAATATTGAGTGATAAAGGAAATATGTTAAAAAATGTACAGCAGTACGGATACTTTATGAAAATTTAGGGACCATTCTCTTGAAAAATAGCTATAAATGAAAAGGTTCTGTGTATATATTCAAACTTTTGTTTCATCACTTTAATAGAAGAAATTAAAATATGTAGGCTAAATTTTATACAAATATCTTCATTATTAGTTGAGATACAGAATTAAGGCTTGGAGATTTTGGGAAAAACAAAGTTATGACAAAATCGCCTTTATAAAGTCATAGTTTCGTATGTGATTGTGCGATATTGCCTTTATTTTCTCAATATATAAGACTGTTATGGCTATCAATCAGTATATTTAATTAAAAAAAAAACATGTAATTCTAAAAAGTAATAAAATAAGGAAAATATCAATTTTCTTTATCATTTCCGGTTTGAAAACGCAGCTTCCGATTTCGTTTTTCAAAAAGACAATGTCTCTTAAAATTCCTGTATCTTAATTTCTATTTGACATACAGTAAAACGGGAAACTACTTTGGAAGCTGAAAAATTCTGAGTACAAAATTCATAAATAAAAGAAATTGACACATGTAGTCAAAAATTAATTTTTCAATGTAGGGGGATACTTTAATTTGACAAAGGTTTAATGTAATGTTCCTTATAAGCAATTATTTAATGATACTGATTAGTTAAGTATATTCAGAAAAAAATATAAAAAGCATTCATTTGAAACAAAGGAGAAATAGAAGTGATTTTTATAAATAAATTCAAAGAAATTGCTTAAAAATTTACTTTTAATATTATCATCGCAGATTTCTCCTAGGGTATGTTTATTTGTTTCAACTAAATTCAGAGCATTTATTAGCGAAACTGTAAAAATGAAAAACATGATCTGAAGATAAAATTATTAACCAACAAATAAAAACACTAGCCATTAACCATTTTACTAATATGTTTTTCTAGAATGGATAGTTTAATACATCACTCATACGTACTCATACGTCTACAACTTTAAGACAAACAGATGTTTCCAGCTATATGCAATAAAATTGGCTGTAAATTGTATTAATTATCACACTCAGATGTGTCGCTAGTTTTTTTTCTTCTATTTCATTTTTTGGAGGACGTCTGCAAAACAAGACAAAACAATGAACTACATTTGAAAAGACAACTCCATAAAAGACGTCTTCAAAACATAGATTGCGCTTTGTTTTATAATCGGTATATAAATTCAGTATAAAATTTTTGTAATTTTAATATTAATTTATTTTAATGAAATGTTTAATTTTGGAGAATTTAAGTAGTTTACCGAAAAAAATTTTATCACGTAAATTTGTCATCGTTTTTCCCATTTTACCATTAAAATAGTTGTCGTCGACTTAATGTTTTTCTTGGGTTTTTATTACGCTATATTAAATTATAATTATGTTTGTGTGCTGACATCAATTTTAATATAATCTAATTTTTGAATTAACTATTGTTTTTCTCTTAGTGCTCATTACTTATTTTACAGATCACATCACTCATAGAGGCGGAAAATCTGAATTAATTTGTGAAGGTAAATTATTAATTCTGGTTTTCTTTTATTCATTTTTTAAATGAAGAATCATTATTCTAGTTGAAATAATAACTACTCAGAGCACAAAGCCCCGACTCATTTCACTGTAATGCTATACAAGGTGTTTCCTAAACTCTACAATTTTTCATTTATTATTTAAATTTCTGCATTGGAATTATTTTAGTTGGTTGGTTGGTTGGAGTTTGTGGCACAAGGTCCAAAAAGGACAAACTGCGCCAAAAATGGAATTATTTTAGAGAATATCACATAGTAACAATACCTTTAATAGAAGAGTGGAAATTTGTCAATATTTTTCTCATCCTTCTAGATCTTGAATGAAAGATAATATAGTTTATTAATTTTTTTACTATTTTAATATCTTTCTTTCACCTTTAAGTCTTTTCGAGATTCAGAACACTTAATAATTTGTTATAAAATTTAAAAAAAAAGCTAATATTTTACTTGCCATGAAGAGTGACATAATTTTATTATTTATGGAGATGAAAGTATTTGCTTCTAAAAATAAAAAGGCATCACTTTCTACTTTCAGAAAGATTTTAGACTATAGCCTTGGTATTTTCACAGAAATGCCTATAATCTTAAAACACCGAAATTCTCATTTGAACATATTATGAGTAAGTTTCAAGAATTGGTGTTTCTAAGTTTTAAGTGATTTTTTTTAATTGCGTAATGTGTTGTTGCAATCTTGCACCAGATAGGCTTGCAGTATAGTGTGCGCTGCTCCACATTTTCTTCCGAACCCTAATTTGGTGTAAAGTCGGACTTCTTCAGTACACACGTACCACAGTTACCCGTTTATAGGGTATGCAACCATTCACAATCCATTTATACAAGAAAAAGACAAAGACAGAAGGAAGAGAAAATACATCCATGCCCGAAACGGGCTTCGAACCAAGGACCTCCCAATCCACAATCAGGAGCGCTGACCACTGTACAGGGTTAGTTTATTCTTGAATATAATTCAGTTAATTAAATCCTGCAAATTTGTTTACAAAAATTGAAATTTAGAGAATGTTACTGAAATTTCTTGTATCTGACCATACTAAAAAATACTAACACATTCCAACGTGAGTGAGAACAACTTATTTTGGTGGTTATAAATCATTTCAAATATACATTGTTATATTAATGAAATGAATTCTTTTAAATCGTTCTATGAAGAAACATGTTCTCGTTCTAGTATCAAAAAACATTTTTGTTTCTTATTTCTATTTTACTTACACAATTTTCGCCAGGTTATTTTGCATTTAATTAATCCAGTATTGAAATTCTAAAACTGAAAAACACATCCGAAGAGAAATTCCTCCTCCTAAATGGAAAATTAATTGAATGGTATTTTGAAGGCATTGCATTAATATGTTGTAAAATAAAATTTAGTTTCACACAAATTTATTATAAAGTATTATATTAACTAGCATAAAGTATTACATATTTATTTTTAAGCAAAACAAAAACCTTCTAATTGAATTGTGTGTTTACAATTTTAACTCTGTTCAATGTTGCATTATTAAAAACATTCTTAGTTTTTATTAAATTCTATTGTTAACCTATTTCTTATTTTAAGTTATTTATACAAGTGAAACTTTTAAGCACAGTTTGACTTTTATTTATTTAATATTATATTTTATTTGATGCGACTTTTTAAGTGACTTCTCAAGTTTTAAAAATATAAAAAGTCATCCATAAAGTAAATACTTATGGGGCATAGATGCAATTTCCAGACAAAAACTGATTCATTAATGCACTTTTCTGATTTATTTAAAATGACGTATATTTTTATAAAATATTGTTTCCTCTATTAATACATTTCAATCAAATTTAACTAAACACATTAATGGTTTTCTCAATAATTTAAAAAGATGAATTTAGATAAATAGAATTATGTCATTATGTTTATATTCATGTAAAATAAATTAGCACATATAATGCAAATATTACCCAAGCTGACGCGATCTAATGTATACATAATCATAACTTAGAAATATCCTAAAACTAGTTATATTTAGGAATTTTACATTTAAAATGAATCATAACATAGAAGTGTATTTTATTAAGCGAGACATAACAATCTTAATGCATTCTGTAACACATTTTCTAATTACTTAACCTAAAATCCCTGCTGGATACTTTATCCAGGGATCCACATAATACACTAGAAATTTATCTGAACCATTAGAGTGTTATTAACATAACATTTCGTCCAGGTGGCTTTAAGTATCATCTTTTCTAAATTTCTGAATATCCAGTTATTCTGAGTATCTAGTTATTCTGAATATCCAGTTATTCGAGAGATCATATAATCAGCATCTTTTGAATACCCAAGTATATTCTGTGCTTCGTATGAGAGGAATCATTGAAAACAGAAATTTCTAAAGAATGAAATGTTACTGTTTGAACTATATGAATCTTCTGATATGTAGCATTCATAGAAATTCAAGATAACTCTAGGAAGGTTGAAAGTATTGAAGGGAATAAATTTTCTCATATTTCTTAGACGGGAATTCATAGATATGTCTATAGAAAACTGAAATGCATTCAACATCATCCACAATATGATAATTTATATATTAAATGTAAAATAAATTTTCTGAAATTTTTTTTAAAAAATCTATAATGGAGAATTCAGAATTGAATAATTTAAAATTTATATTTAATATAATAATTTTGTTCACTCTCATTAGATGAAAGTTTTATATATTATATACTGTAAATAATTTTATTAACAGTGTGTGTATTGGAATACATGAAAACACTTTCAAAAGATTATATATTTTGGAATACATAAACTTAATAACTATAACAAAATATTTTCTTAACAATATTATTTTCCTGTTACTACTTTTGGCTTTAATGTACCAAATCAGATTTAGAAATACTTAATTAACACAATCTTTTTATCACTGATTAATAAAATTTCCTGTTTAATAATTTCTTTCTATATGTTCTATTAATAATAAGCTTACTACTTAACAATGATAATAAACATTATGTTTTGTAATGAAAATAAAAAATTTCGTAAATATTCCAAATGAATTATGTTACTGCGTTGTAAAACAATTGGTAATCTACATATTGCACAAATTAGCAATTATGTGAAATCTTTCAACAGCAAGTAAATTATAAAATGTCACTTAAAGAGTAAATGTACATTATGAGAAAATGCTGTACATAAACAATTTCACACATAGATAGACGTATTTGAAACAAACATTTAAAAAAAATCCTCCCTTAAAAATTATATTTAATGATGAATAATTTAAATATTGATTATAAAAGGAGGAATAAACGTATTTAGTTATTTTCCATAAAATTTATTGTCACCAAATATAGAAAAAACAGGATAATTATTACAAAACTATTCTTCTCAGCATTTCTCGATTTCATTGTTTAAAGAGATTAATAGATTAAATTTTTTACTTTATAAATTATTTACTCTGGTGAACTGATAGAAATATGTACTAAAAGCTGAACTAGCTAAAATGATTTTATAAAGACATCTACTAATGTTTTATAAATATTTACAGTATTATGTACTTTCTTAATCCAAAAAATGTTTCAAGAAGAGAAAAAATGTTAAATATATTTAATTTCAATGAGGAATTAATTATTTTTATTTCCTAAGCAAACAAATTCATTTTGAAGTAACAACAGTAATTTGCATAACAATAAATTTAGTATATTTTAAAGTTACAGTAAAGTACAATAACAACTTCATCACAATATTTTAGAACCAGCAGTAATTTATGTGAATATATTGCATTTTGCTACTTATTACAAAAAATTTTAAATAACTTTTTATCCATATTTACTAAAATCATTTTCAATTTAATAAAAAAATATTTTTTTAGCCCCCACACAATGCAAAAAAGAGAAAGAATTCAAATTTTTTAAAAGCAAATCGTAAATTTACAAAATAATATTTGTTTTTCTTTGATTTGATTTTTTAAGATCATCTTCTTGGTATACTTGGAATAGATGTTGACAGTTTTGAGAAAGATGAAATAATGTATCTAAATAAACATACGTTTTTGATATTAAATGGATTTTTTTTACATATACTAAGCTATCAGAAAATACTAGAATTTTTACAAGGATATTCTTAAAAAATTTAGTATGTAAAACATACTTATTAAATCTTACTTGTTTTTCTTAAGAATAAATAACCACTTAAGATCTTTCTAAATATGTGGAAAAGTGAAAAGTGTTTGATTTTCTTTTCAAGATTAAGTCACCATTTATTTAAAAATGCATAAAAGTAGGAGTTGGGAATAATTATTTTCACGGCAAAATAAGTTTATATGTTGAATTTCGTAATAACTATTTATGATGGAACATAGTAAATTACATGGGACTAAGTAGAAATCCAAATTTAAAATTATGTAACTACCCATTAGGATTTAATTTAATAAAAATAATAATTAATAATTAAATTTGTTTTATTTATTTGATTTAAAAATTTAAAGAATCAAATATATATATATATATATATATATATATATATATATATATATATATATCAGTTACTTTACAGTCATCCTATTGTTATAAATTAAATCTTTCAACGCTAATTTTTGATATTATTATTAAATAATTATTTTTGACGCCAACTCTAAAGTATCATGATCTGTGTATTTTAGCGATGGATGTAAGTTAAAACTTTATCCTCTTTATTATACCAAGTCATACAAATTAGAGATGAGAATAAACATAAAAAAGAAAGCAACTATCAAATCACACTGATTGATTTTTGCATCCATATTCTAAAATTGATGAATTTAGTTTAAATTATTCTTTTAACAAAATTAACATTCATATGCGAATTTACCATGCATGATCTAGCTTTAAAACCAAGTCAGTCTGTCTAAAGATTATTATAATTTTAAGATATTCATGATTCTTAATGTTTACGCATACTGTAAATAAAACTATTAGAGTTTCCTACTAATTGAAATGGTTGAACGTTTATTGGGCCGACATTTGTATCGATCTGAACAGACCAAAGTTGGAACAGTTTTTACGGAAGACTAGAGAAAAATGCAGAAAAATCCGAAACGCTTATCTGACATGAGTGCATGCTGAAAGTGGAAACTCACACTTTTTTCAACCTTACATAGCTTAATAACGCCTATGACTCAAACTTATCTGAGCTGGTAGCCAAATAGTTAAAACTTTTATCATCAATTCAACAGCTGATGGATTTGTATCCCATCTTAGGCTTAAATATTTGTAGCAGTCCAATATCCACTTTAAACTATTATTGCGTTTAATATAAGCCCTAATAATTATTAAATTATCTTTCAATATTTATTAAATTATTTTTAAAAAAACCAAAATCGTCTTTATTTAAATTTTATGCAAAGATATAATGCAGTTAAAAGTTAAAATACTTTATATTTGTGCGTTGTAAATAGACTCACAAATAGAATATAATTTTAAATATGCACCCCATATCACTTTTTGGTTGAAAATTCTTTCATTTTAAAGTAGAAATAAATTGATTATATAATAAATAATATATACAATATATAATAATGAATAATATAAAATAAAGATACAATTTTAGATAGATTGATAACTAAATGATTTGTGATTTTTTATTTTCAAGACAGATTGAAAAAATAAGTTAGTTCGCCAGTTTTCCTTTCTCTACTTTTGTGTTACCTGATACTAAAGGACCAATAAATTGGTAAGTATTCTGTATTTTTTAATAATAATATTAATTTTGGCCAACTTAAGGTTGATATTTTATAATTATTAAACGACATTAAATAGAAAATATAACAAAAGTCCACTATCATTAAAAAATAAATTACATTTTATCGAAAAGCTATCAAATGAGGCTAATTAATCCAAAGATTTTGTATTAATTAATAGACAATTTTTTGCATCAGTTGTAGATTTACTATTATGATGATAAGTATTAGTCAAAATTCAAGGCAGGCAATTTTTCTACACATACCAAAAAAAAAACCTTTTTTAACATTACAAAATAATAATTACAATCTTATTATAGATGAATGTTGATGCCTTTCATAGTAGAAGGTGGGTAAATTCATAAGAGAGTTCACACTATGGGTGAAATACTGAAAAAAATGCGCCAAAGCAGAACAAAATGGCGGAATAAGAATTTCAGAAATAGTTAGGTTTATCATATCTAATGTATCAAATTAGGATTAGTAAAACTAGCAAAATTTGTCGTAAACCAAAATTACTCTCGCCAATTGTGTAGGCTCCGCTAGGATTCAACCTAAGAGGTGTTAGTGACTTTTTGAAGTTTTTTGCTTTTTTATTTATTTATTTATTTATTTATTTTTTTATTTACTTTAAATTATTCTCGGAAAGCGTGTAGGCTCTTATAGGATCCAACCTAAAAGGTGTTAGGGACTTTTTGAACTTTTTCTGATTTTTTATTTATTTTATTTTAAGAGCAGGCAGAGTTTAGTTTGGTGCCTTAGGATTTTGGCACCAAACTTCTGCGGAAGTTTTTACTATAGAATTTTTTGGGTTTTGAAAGAATGAAAACGTGAAAAGAAATATATAAACAGAAAGTAGTTGCTTTTGGGACAAGGGCTCTAGGAAAAAGACTCTTGCTTTTTCATCTTTTTGCATTGTTATACTTTGTTAAATAAAACTGTTATTTAACTGTTAGAAAGATGGTCACTTTGTCTCAGCTTTTGTAGAATTCTGAAACACAAACTAAAATTTTTTTAGACAAATTGCAAATTTTAAGTTCTTCACATATAGAAGGATTTAACCTCTTTTCACAAAAATGGAAGTAGTACTTAATTTTTCAGCTTGATATCAAACCAGACTGCATGCTTTTATGTTTGACGGATTTTGTGCCAGAGAGACATTTTGGGTATGTATGTATTAAGCACTTTTACGTCAGCTTCCGTCAATGTGTTTAATATGCATTATCAATAATTTTAAAAATAATACATTTTTTTATGTTTAATTGTTAATTTCTTGTAGAATATATTTGATTGACACATTTTTCAGGTTTTCCTCCCAATTATTTTTCGTAATAAAATTTTACATCATTCATCGTTCTTTTCAATCCATGGCTTATCATTGGGTTACTATCAAATAAATAATCTATGGGGACTTCTATAGTATTTTTTCTTATATTTAATTATTTAAAAACTGATAAGCTATCATCATTTGAATAAATTCTTTTTTAAAATTCTCCCTGTGCGTTTTCTATCAGTCATCTTTGATAAAAATAACTTGAAGAAGGGAATTTCTAACTACCTCAGCAAATATTCTTTTTCTTTTATAAATCTAGTCTATGTTGTTTCAACTTCTATATGAAAAATATTACAAAAATAGTATCTGAAACTGTTAATTTCATTAAAATACATAAGCAGTTTCAAAAGATAAACTTTGTGACAAAAAATATATAATAAAAAAAAACTTTTGAATTAAAAATGTGTTAGTCTGTAGCAAATATATTTTAACCTGATAAAGATCAATATCAAAAACTATAGAAAATCAGACAAAATTATCAAATAACCTAATAAAGTCTACATGCATTCATTTATGTAGCAATTTTGAAATCAGCATACAATCTTAAAGAAAATAAATATTAATTCCTTTAAAGCTTGAGCAGTATTAATTGTTCATTTTCCATTTCCAAACTTTCCTTATTTAATTTAAAAGCGAGTCCAATATATTGATATTAAAAAAAGAAATGTATCGCATATTAATGTAACGTTTACTTACATTGGAAAGAATTAAGATGTTGAACTATACATTTTACTAAATCTCAAAACTATTAAAATTCTCAGAAAGAGTTCGATGGAATTATTTATTTGCCTTTGGGGAATTTTATAGAAGTTGCAAAACAAATTCCTCGTTGCAATTTGATTGTTTTGATATTAAATGAGTTATAATTCCTGAGAAATAATTTTTTTCAACAATAACAAGTATATTATGCTAAAATTCTCAAACAGCGCATTTAATCCATTCTCTCAAATTAGATTCTCGTTTTTCTTATTCATATATTAAATTAAATTTTTTACAGAAGTTTAAAATAAGTTGAATCTAACATATGTTATTACGAAGCAGCAGGATTTTTTCTTGTACAATCATTTAATATATTTAAGTATACTTTCAGTAATTTCAAATGAAAAATTTACTATTTCGCTTGCTTAAATTTTAAGGAAAATTAATTTTTGTTTGATAAAATAATCGAAGAAATATATCTTATATCTGATAGAAAACCGAAAAATAAACATTTTTTAAGTAACAAATTTCTTTTTCTTTTTAAGTCTCAGCAAATTGTTAAAACTATTACTCAATCATCACTGAATTAAAAAAAAACTTGATCT
Source organism: Latrodectus geometricus (assembly GCA_026290005.1). Taxonomy (NCBI): domain Eukaryota; kingdom Metazoa; phylum Arthropoda; class Arachnida; order Araneae; family Theridiidae; genus Latrodectus; species Latrodectus geometricus. Next base: position 210,725 of record JAPDSC010161805.1, on the reverse strand, counting down.
TATTTAAAGAGTAAAAATTGCATTAACTTAAATGTCAAAATATTTTGTAAGCACAAAATGATGGTTTACGATTATTTATTAATAAATAATTACAATTGTAAAGTGTGGATTTATTTTTTCTGATTACAAACTAAATTCTTAAATGCGTATTTTTTAATTCATTTTTTATTTAATGCTCTATTACCTTACAATACCAAACTGCAACTGCCCTAAAATGAAATGCCAGTTTATTTTTATTTTTTGTTTTGGTGAGCTTATTTAATGAAGTTTTAGTCATCTTAATTCAAATCGTCTGGTTAACGCTCTTGCCATCTTTGATTGTTTAATCTTCTTTAATAAAATCTGCATATTGAGATGACGATTCAAAAAGCTGAACATCTAGAATTTCAATAAGCGATTACTAACTCAATGAAATATGATCACTCCTTAAGAAATTACTTTACAATGCTAATATTATTCTGATGCATGGAGTGCATAATATTAGTTTACATCAAGAATAAGTTCTTAAAATTATAACGTAAATTCGAAACAAACTATCCAAAATTATTAAAGGGCACACATATCAATATTTAGGTATTATATAAAAATTAAGCATAGTATAAAATATTTTTAAGGAAAAATTTTAATATTTAAAATGAAAATAATATTTTGTTTTACTCATAAACGTTAAGTTTATTTTATTTCATTATTATTTAACACTTATATTAAAACCTAAATATTTCTTATTAAAATTTTCATAGTACTCGAAAATCAAACATGAATTTTGGAATAATATTTAAAATTTTAAATAAACTTATGTGTATTAAAACTTAACAATTAATGTTTAGTTTATTGAAATATTATTGCTTTTTTTATTGAAGTAGTATTGCTATGCCTAGATTTCTCTTGTTCATTGTCCTTGTTTTATTGAAAAAAAATTATAATTTTTGAGACAAATCATGAAATAATTTTAAAGTTATAATTCAACTAATTTATAATAATAGTCAAATCATATTGCATTAAAAGACATTTTTAATGTATATAAAAAAGAGTTTTTCCCCCTCCCAAAAAAATCTAATAATACGCACTAATGTTAAAAAGATTTTAAAATGTTATCAAAGTAAAGTATACAATTTAAAGTTCACATTCTTTTCATCATTTCATTACTATACGAAAAATGTAACTAATAGCCTTTTAAAAATTGAAAGAATTTTATTTTAAAAAGGATATATTTAGTACATAATATTTCAGGTTATTCTTTAAAAATAAACTATAAAATTATGTATTAATTATTTCTACTCAATAGAGTTAAATATTAAGGTTTACTGTAACATTTTAATTAATTTATTTATTCAAATTATTAATATTGCATACATAACAGATAATTAAAAAATCTTATGTCTAAGCTCATTTATAAATAAAAAATAATAATATTAGCAAACCATTGTGTACCTTCCGAAAGTGCTGAAAAGTTTAAAAAAATTATTTCCGACAGAACACTGATAATACAACTTGGCAGTTTTAATTTTGTGTAAAAGTAAAAATATGTCAGCGACTGCTGTAAATTCTGCGGATGACGTAAATAGCTTAATTTACTTTAGAGTTGACATCACTTCAGTTCAGTAATTAAAATTAAAAAATCGTGGTAGAAAAAAATATTCCAAATAAGCTCACTTGTGTGCTGTTATAAACTCTATTTACGTTCCCAAAGCTAATAGTGTTTAATAATATTATACGAAAATGTTACGGATTCCCATTAATACTAAAAGTACTCGATTAGAATTTATTTAAAATGCATTATTTTCTTTATTATTAAGAGAAAGTGTTGTGATAAAACAAAAATATGTGCCACCCCATGCTTAATTAAACAATGGTATAAAGTAATAATAAAGAGATAAACTAATTTACATACTGCTGCCTTAAAATAAAGCCTATTATCATACATTAATTTAACAGTGCAATGCTTATTAACACAGATCAAACTTTTTTGTTAATTTTATTTTTATTATTATTTACAATTTAGGAACTAAAAGGAGTGCGTTGTAATTGGGCACAGCCTAAAATTTTAAAAACATTTTCTTTTGCATAATATTAAATTTGTGTCTATACAAAAATTTATGTTCAACTGTTAAAAAATACCACAAAAACATGTACTTTTGACCCTAAAACCTTACAGCGCATGCAGGACATGTAATACATCACTGTAATTGAAAAATACAAAAAAAAAATCTATAAATAGGAAACAAAATCTAAGTCTTATAATTAAAAACATTAATTAATTTAGATATGCTAATTTAATTAAATTACTTTATATTAGTTTATTTTATGTTACTAATATAGAAAGTTGTATAAAAGTTTAATATTTATTTTCAATATATAACAAATGTATTAGTACGCTAATAATTATTTCCAAATATATAAGAAATTTATTTCAAATTTTTTCGGAATTTATTTCTCTAAAAAACTGTATAATTAGTAATATAATAACTTATTATAACATTTAAAATGTAATATATGCTTTTTTTTAATTTAGCATCAATTTTCTTTACAATTTATTTAACATACAACTAAAATATTGGACAGAGACAACCAAAATATGATTGAATATTATTTTATATACATTGTGGTTAGATATAAAATTCATAATTATATATTCACACGAAAAAAGTTCTTTAAATGTAAAGTAACTTTGTTTTAAGCAAATTTAATTTTTGAATTAGAGAACAATATTTTTACTCATTTACTTAACATATATTGGTGTATAATTAATCTCAAACCCCAACAAAGTAATTTTTTTTCTTTTCCTTCTGTATGAGTGAAAAGATAAATTTAAATGGAATAAAAGTATATTTTGTAATATAAATCCATTAATCGAACCAGTTTTTATAAGTCTTGTTTTGTGTGACTTATTTGAAGATTCAACTTTTATTAACCGCTTGCCTTATTATCCCGAGTTATCTCGGGTTCGTATATATTGCAGTTAATTATTATCCCGAGAAAACTATGGTGAAGAAAAATTTGTCAGTACGATTTGTTTTATCACGTTTTTACTCGGCCTGGAGGAAATGAAAGAAAATATTCTGTTTTAACATGCAATTTGCCTTTTCTTTAATTTCGCGGTTCTTTCCCGGGATTGGCCACATGTTTCTCTATGGTATAGTATACGACGGCTTGCGGATTAGTAATGTACAAAGGAGGATAGTTGTGTTGAAAAAAAGTAAAATAATGGTGATGATGCAGTAAGAAATGAGACCAGATACGAAATGTCAGGTATCACTTTGTGTTTCCCTTGTTTAAAAAACTATCATACAAAGACTAATATTTAACTTTTTGCCCGAGATAACTCGGGATTGTAAACTAATATTAAAACTATATGCTTTCATAACTGTAAATTGAAATAAAAATTGAACTTAAAAACTACATATTTTGTTTTGCTTCGTTTTTTTGTATTTAGTAATAAAATAAAAAAAAATTGATGATTTTTTGCAATTTTTTTTTAAAAAAATTTGTAAGGGAAGCGTTTAACTTAGCTTCCCTCTATAATAGTTATCTTGAATTGTGAATTAGTTTCTAAACTTACATAAAAATTGGAAAAGATATACTTAACTTGATAAATTTAAAAAGATTCATTTCTCTCTATTTGTTTTATCTTCAAAATATAAGTGCTTTAATATAAACTAAACAATATTTATGGAAATAATATATATACTTTTCATTAAGTTTCAAAGCAAAATTTTTAGCTCTTACAAAAAAATTAATTATTAAAGGTATATTACTATGTTCGAACATTGCATAAAAGCTAAAGAAAGTAATTTATATTTGAAATTTGGCATATTTTTGTTTATTGACAAGAAAAACACAATCACTGATCTATTTTATTTTCAGTTCTTTAACCTGTTCATTTAAAACAGAGTTTCCCAAACTTTTTTGTGTCGTAGACCCCTTGCCATGTTTTTCCGTGTTGGGTAGACCCCCTACTTGCCTGATATTGATTTTCTGTAATTTTCTAACTGTAGTGAAGTTTAGTGTTAAAAACTTAAAGTAAAAACACACGTTAATTTATACATTTATTAATTGAATTTAAATTAAAACTACTTAAAATAAAATTTTGTATCTGTTATGTAAAATATACATAACATTAAATAAACATAAAATAAACTATAAATAAAATAACATAAACAATAAGTCAATATTTTGAGTGAGAACGATGAACCTGATGGTTTAATAATAAATTATCAACATTTGGCGCAATTTTGGCATCAGTGCAAGGTAGCGAAGCTCTGAGACTGTGACTCTTTGGTTTTTACAAGTTCAAAATGTATTGCGACCACAAAGCGAATACTAAAATCCTACAACTTACACAATTTTATAAACATATATAATACATTTTTTACTTCATAGGTACTTTTATAAATAATGTATAAGTTTTGATATTATAAGATAGTATGATGTAAGTAAATATGTACTATCAGTGTATGTGTTGAGATCCACTATCGTGGACCCCTATTTTCATTTCATGGACACCCAAATCACTGAAGTAGACCCCTTGCAGGTTGTCATAGACCCTTAGGGGTCGATATAGACCACTTTGGGAATCACTGATTTAAAATATATTTTGGGTAAACAATTTTGTTCAAACCCTAAATAGCACAGCTTTTTAAATAAAATATGTATCATTATGAGCGAGAAAGGATAATTGTCCAAAGTAAATGTTATTTATAAAAATAGAATGTTGCAAAAATCTGTTTATTTAAATTTTAAATATTATTTAAATTTTAAATATAATGTGTATTTCCTTTCAACAAATTTTTAAAAAAATAAATATCCTTTCAATATACAAATGTTTGACATCATAATATATCTCAAAACATTTTATTTCACAATGGAATGCAAAGGCCAATGTAGTAAATATATATAATAAATGCAAGTATGTTGATGTTTTAAAGTATTTGAGAATATTTTAGCTGAACGTGATTTTAATATGAAACAAACGAAATTAAAAAAATAACACATTCCTTCATTTCCTTTGTGATATGCAAAACAGTTTTACCCCGCAACTATGATAATTTAGAGCTGATTATAAATATGTATGTCTCAGAAAATGTTTATAGGAAAATATTTTAGTCAGTAAAAAAGAGCCAACTATGAAATGCAAATGAAAAAACATATATATATTCCGGGAAAAACAAATTTTCCCTTATTTGACTATATTACACATAAGACATTTTGAATTCACTACAATAATGTAAATCAAATCATTCACAACCCATTATATAAAAGGAAAAGACAGGAGAGAGAGAATGCATCCATGCCTGAATCAGGATTCGAACCCAAGACCTCCCTAACCACACACACTGACCACTAGACAGGATAGGCGGTTAGCTTACTTGTAATATTTTATTTTTAACAATAATGACTGCTTTTTAATAAATTAATTTCTGCTTGTTTTATATAAAAATCCTTTTCACAATATTTAAACAATTTATAAATACAATATATTTTCTAGAGTCTACAGATTGATTAAAATTTTTGACATTTTAAAAAATTTAATTTTCTGGTTTTTCTTAATGAATATTTCTTTTCATATTTTTAAGAGCACAACTTAATTATGTCTAAAATTGCGAATTTTACTGCAACAAAATTTAATTATATTTTAATTTACCTCTATCACAATTACTATATTATTGCACTGAATATAATATGAGAAACTCAGTAAAAATAATAACCATTATGCAAGTAACATACACAATGCATTTATCATTGTTGAACTGTAAAATCGAAACCAAAAACTCAAAACCAGTTCAGCTGTTGCAAGTGTAGCTCTTTATGTTAATTCCCTCATGATCTCTTTGAACGTGCTTCGCGGGCTATGCACCCATTCGATGTACTCAAGAACCCATTTCTTAATTTACCGCTCCTTTCCGGTGATTCAATTTCCCCGGAAACTTCAGATTCTAATGCAACCTCTCCTCACTGTGATGAAAATTTCGAATTATGAGGCCGCCTCGTAAGGCTGTGATTTGAATTACTATCTTGAACAATCCTTTTAATAGAAGGGCGCAAAGCTGCATTGCAAGACATTTTCTAGTGATGTGGTTACGTTCTCTATTTGTTTTACATCTACTTAGATAATAGTCTCCAAGCACTCCGAAAAATCTTTACGATATATAGCACATTATAAAGTTACACATTTCTGTTTATTATAGATAAGTGATTTGTGTTAGCCCTTCGTAAAGAATCCTTTGGAACTTTCAATATATATTTCTGTAATAAACATTAAAAATGTATTTTCTTTAAAAATTTCAATTTTACTTGAATATTAATATTATTGTTAAGTAAACATGTGTATAGTGTTTCAATTCAGATATCCTAAAACTTTACAACTATAATTAAAATGAAATGTATGGTATATTTATATATTTATATTCATAGTCTGTGCATAGAGAACAACTATATTGGAAATTTATACGTAATAACTACATAAGTATAATTTTTCTAAAAGCAATTATTCTTATTCCAATAAATTGTTATCACTTATCAAAATATTTGCCGGAATAAAAATGATTGCATTTAAAAATATTACTTTCAATACTTTAAATGTTATAAATATAAATTTAAAAATTGGTGCAACTCCAGTATAATCCATTAAGCCAGGTTTACAGTTTGTTAATAGTTTTGGTAGATTTCCTTTCTTATCTGGCAACTTGTTTCTTATGATATCATAGAGATGGAGAATAATATTAATATGTAGAAAATTCTATTTTGGCAACCCTAGTATTTACGTTATTGCGAAGCAAATTAGAATAATTTGTACCATTTTCGGATTTTAATTAATATTCTTATATTTTCATTTTATTTAAATCTTAAATTCTTAAAACATTTATATTTACGACTTTTATATATAAAATTTAAAATTAATATTTAGATCTATAAGCTTTATCAATAATTTATTACGTCACAGTTACATCATTTTGGCAACATTTTTTCGTCGCCAAAAAAATTAAAAAATTCTCATAATAGATTATACATCATGACAATTTTTGAATTGTTTTGATTTTATAGTATCTGTACCAAAACACTTGTTTATCTACTTCTCTGAAAATACGAAGTAGGTTTTAATAAAAGCAGAGAAAAGGATTAAAATTGAATGATAAATAAAATTATGGAATGCGTGTTTTCAAAATATTGTTTGAACTTTAAAATGCCTTCTACCTGAAGTATCACGTTCTATCCTAGCCGTTTCGTTCATCAGGAGAATTATTTTGCATTGCAACTTTTTGCATGCACATTTCTTGTAATTGGTGCTTGGAAGATTTCCGAGTTTTATCCATTATAACAAATACCAACGACTCAATGCCATAAAATTCTTTCAAGAAGGTTCTTTAACGAATGATAGTAAAATACCTCCCTTAATTCATTAGTATCTATTACGATTTGTTAAAGTTTTTTGGTCAGAAAGTGTATAAAAACCATATTTATATTATTATCGTTAAAATTTAATTAATATAATTTAATAGGTAAACATTATTTTTCGATTCTAAAATGAACTTCAATATAGTCTTTAAATAATGATGCCAGCTTTCTTTTCTACTACTAATACTTATTCATATTTTTCATTATCATCATAAACTTCAAAACTTGTATACAGTAAAGTATGACAATGAAATGCATGCACATCATAAAAATATAATGATTGAAAATTGGCAAATTCGCTGATGCTAATGAGCATGCGATATACTCAAATATTTTTCATTATTTTAATTTAATAAATTCATTTGTATTACTTATTTACAATCCTCAAATTTTAAATGTCTTTCCCTGAAAAGGATATTTTGTTAAGATTCTGTGTTAAGCATTTCCCTCAAAAATGACTTAATTATTTATCTACGTTTCATATAAAAGTAAATATTTTATTGCTATTTTAGTAATACATTTAAATGACTATTACTTAGAAATTAAGACTAAAATAGGGAACTTAATTTTTGTGAAAATGAACCATGGAAATGTAAGGCCTGGCTGTCTTGCTTAAACATGATGCTCGAAATATGTCAACAACTGCTGCAAATTCCTCATACTTTAAAAAAAAGTTCAAATTCCTTTATTCTCTTAACGTGGTTACAGTTTAGTAACTCAAATTAACAAATAATTATCTGCGTGAGTAATTTTTAATGAGATTATGCTGTATAATTAAGTTCCAATTTTTTCTGTAATATATATATATATATATATATATATATATATATATATATA
>JAPDSC010161805.1:187681-202096 GCA_026290005.1 Latrodectus geometricus | reverse complement strand
ATATATATATATATATATATATATATATATATATATATAAAATTTTTTGTGATAAAAATGCAAATGCTGCTTTAAGACTAAGACTGAATTAAGACTAAAATGACAATGTTAGTTAATATATTAAATGACATTATTATTTTCAGATTAATTTAATGAACATGAAATCCAGAATACACCCTATTTAATAGCATTATCCTTAATTTAATTCTTTTAAAGAAATAAAATTTGCTGCACATTTTGTCTATATAATTTTTCTCAACAATAAAAAAAATTAATAAATAGCTATAATAAAGAAATAGCTCTACCTTAAATGTAGTCTTACGGGTAAAGCTACTACTTTACTATGAACAAAGCTACAAAATTTACCAACATATAGAAATTTCGCATTCATATTTTGAAATCCTGTATCATTAAATCCTGATTTACTAAGAAATTTCTAATACAATTTTTGAAAAATTTGATGTAAATTCAACTTAAATATTGGATAAATAATGTAAATTTGTTTTACATATTTCAATGTACTTTTTTTAAAATTTTATGAGTACTCTGTTTGCATATAAAAGTTTTATATTAACAAGCATTCTAAGAAATATTTAAAACTGTAGTTCATCAGATTTATATAGCATAATGGAGCTTAATCAGTTATAGCGACTTCTAAGTTAAAATATTATTGATCAATGATAAGTAAATTAAAATCAATGATTATTAAATTTATAAATTCAGAATCATTGTGCTTAAATAAAAATGTAAATGAGAAAGAAAAACTGGCTATCTTAACAAAATGACATGAAATAATACTGCATTATGTCAAAAAAGCTTTACAGTAAAAGTTTATTTTCGTCATAATGCAGTACTATTTTAGACGTTCATATTAACATGTTAATTAAAACTGTTAATATTAACATGTTAATTAAAAATATTGCCGCCCAACCTGTCTAGTGGTTAGCGTACCTGACTACAGATGGGTGGGACCTGGGCTCGAATCCTGGCTCGGGCATGGTTGTCCTTTCTCTCTCTCTCTCTTTCTTGTCTTTGTCCTTTCTTTGTGTGTGAATGATTGCCTACCCTATAAACGGGTACCTATGGTATGTGTGTACTGAGGAAGTCGGACTCCACACCAAATATGGTTCAGTTGGAAAAGTGGAGCTGCGCACCCCATATTGCCAGCCTGGCTGGCACACGACAACAACAATTAAAAATATTATAAAAATTCTGAAGAGAAGAAACAAGTTTCTGTTTTTAGCATGTATTTATTTTAAGGTTATTACTTCATGATATTTTTCAAGTTTTTTTCATTTGCAATTTATGAATTAGATTTAGCATCTAGAAAAAAAAAGTCTTCTACAAAATTAACAAAGCTAATTTCTGATATTTTTAGCATTAAATGTATTCATAATATGATGTCGAATCATTCTACAATATATTTTAAGAATCATAAAATTCATTTTTTTCTGTTTAGCAATTTCTATTTTTGCTGTTTAATTTTTAAAGTAAAGGGTCATATTTTTAACAGTTAAAGGTATAACAATTAAGATTTTACTTTAGCTGTTAAACAAGTAAAATGTATGCTGTAATTTTGTTTGTTTTCGATATTCAAGCTTAACGTTATACATTTTGGAGTTTTCTGGGTCTACCTATACAACATATTATTGTACCTTATTTTCTAAACAATATCTAGGAAGTAAGGTGGTAAAAAATATAAGAATTTTATGATAAATTTCAAATAATTATCATATTTATTGATGTACAACGGAAGATGGTTCACGCAAATTCAATTGTACTATCACTTTGTACATTGATTGAAGTGTTGCTTGTAAGTTTTTTTGGATTTTCTGTCATGTAATTCATAAATATGACATATCGTTTTTTAAAAAAAATCTCCTTGAAGACAAAACTGCTATGAATGTTGTAAGTATCTTAAAAAATTTAGCAATTAGGATATCGAAACTTAAACACAATCTTATATTTTTCGTCTAATTTAAGAGACAATATCAGCATTTTTATGAAGTGGACTCTTCCAAGTTATTGTTCCATAAGAAGACTTCCCTGCTTCTAGCTCAAAGTTGAAGTCTGCCAGTTCAGAATAATGTTCTATCAGAACACTTCTCTGTTCCTAGGTCAAAATCGGGATCTGCCAGTTAGGTGGAAGCAGCCGGGGAAGTTTTCTTCGTTCTTTAGAAGCAGAAACCAAGCAGATAACTCACAATACTTGACATACCATCCCCAGAGCTACCATTTCACTTGCAAACTTGAAGGACATAGCGACTATCATCTATTTAAAGTTCCATAGATGCCTTAGTACACTCGGTGGATCTTCGCTTATAAGTTGGCTTTTAAAATCCACTACCTTCAATAATGAGCAGCACCAATCTGGCTAGTGGTTGGCGTAACTGACTACGGATGTGAAGGACCTGGGTTCGAATCTCGGCTCAGGCATAGATGTACTTTCTCTTTCTGTCTCTGTTTCTTGTCCTTTCCTCAGATGATGGATGAATGTGGCCTGCCCTATAAACGGATTTGTGGTGGTGTGGCGTGGGCAATGCTACTCGTACCTCCGTGACTTGGTTCACAGGTGCCCACTGGGTAACGATAAAATGAATTGCAATTTCCGGCCTTGTTGCGGCAAATGGGCTAATGTACTTACTTGCTCAAGGGTGCCCACCATTAGAAAAAAATGTAATATAAATAATACTCATTAATATTTTTCTTTAAGTAAAACTGCAGATTTCTTAGAATGTGTTATGGAATGAAAAAAAAAAAACGATAACTGCTCCCAAACTAACCAGGCCATTATGCTCACGGAACTTCTCAAATTAAACCATCTCAGTTGAGAGACCTAAAATGTGCTTCTGTTTTATACAGGATTCTCTACCGTTGAGGGTACTTGTGAATATTTCGAGTTCTTCCTTACATAAAGGGAAGCTTTTTATCAACGAAAAAAAAAAATCACTCTTGAGATTTATGCTCTGTGTGTTCAAATTCTTCACAATATAACTCTGGTTTTAAGCAAATTAATATCCAGTGTCAAAAAAAGGAAGATATAAAAAAAGCTTAATGGATCATTATTGCACGCATACAAACAGAAAATACAAATACATCAATGACTGCTGTGTCTTTAATATATCATTTGGCATTTAATGCTACTTGCAGGTAGTGGAATTTTCATTGAAAGTGCAAAAGATAAATTATCTTCATGCCAACATAACACATACTTGTACTGTGTTTAACTGCAATCAGTATTGGACTAGAGACCATTATGAATAAAAATAAATACAATGACCTTTCGATGATAACTTATAGTTGCAGCACGATGCAACATCTCTTAATTAGGATCCGCATATGGTACAAAATAGGTAACTTTATCTTAAAAAGTTATAGCTTATTTCTCGCCAACATGATATGTACTTCCAGTGGATACCATCTCCTGTTGAACTCTTTGGTAATGAAATAACAGACAATCTTGCTCAGGAGTGTTGTTGTCAACCAAACCCTTCTTCTTCAGGGTTTACCTCTAGCAAAACTTTTTCCCAGAAAGAAACCCAATTTGATAAGGATTGGCTGGTATCCCCTAATCATTCCTGGTGCAATTGTAGTAAACCAGGTCTGTAACACTCTGATGTAACAGAAACTACTGCAACAGCCTCTTGCCACTTGAAATGTCTTTCATTTTTAAAGACTGAGAAATCCTACCCTCTTTATCCAAAATGCGAATAGCATCTGCTGAACACACATTGGCACATTTGCATCTTATCTGGGAGGAAATGTTTTCATCACTCTCCTTGTTTTCAACTTTTTATAGGTCAGGTGATTCATAGATCTGGTCTAACTTTGTCAGGCTGGATTGGCAACAACTAATTTACTTTTGATTTTGAGAAGTGCACAGAGATTTTAGAAAATAATTATCATTGATGAAATTTAGAAATACATATTTTTTAAATATAATAAATTACAGTATGCCAAGATTTTACTCTATGTGATTAAAATTGTAAACTTCTCGAACAAGCCACTGATATTTGAAATATAACAGATATGGAACAAAAAAACTGGTATTCAAAACTTTATTTATACGACTCTGAATAGATTTTGGGCTCTTCAATCAGTTTCCTTGCATTTCATTTTCATAATGTTAAACAACGCAGAAAAAATAGCATTAAATAAATTAAAATAGATAATTAATTATATTATTTCCTCTTAAGTAAATATCAGAACAAAATGGTGTAATAACATTATCTCATAATTAAGATAATGTTATTACTCCATTTTGCTCTGGTATTAAAATGGAAATTAAAGAATACCAAACAAACTCAGTTTAAATAAAACAAGTTATTATACGCATTGTTATATACATAGCAATATTATACGTCAATTTATAAGGAAAATCTCTACAAATATAAATTTAAATGGTAATTACGGTTATGTATGTGTGAATTCTTTTTTATCATAGGTTTTATAAATTAACTGTAATCAAAAATTAGAAATGTAGTCCCAATATACTGTCAAATAAAAAAAAAATAAATCTATTATTAAAGGATACTTTCAGATAACAAAATAAACACTGGTTACTTAAAATGACTATAAATAATAGGGAAACAATTATTTAAGGAAAGAAAAATTAAAAAAACAAATATGTATTGATATCAATTTAAGATAAAATATTTACTTTTGTAGCTATTTTCTTTTCTTTACTAATATCGAGATTAAATTGTCAACATAGAATTAAATAAAGGATTTTCAAATAATTACATTTTCCAAAATTAGCTAATAATTGTCTCCAATTTATTTTTCTCAAAACTTACATTTAATCCTTACTGACAGTTGGAATTTATTTCAAAAGAAAAACGAAATTTCACAGTAATTAATTATCCATTTATTTTAAACTACAGTAACCATTAACATATTAATTATACTTAACATTCAAAAGCAAATGTCAGCAAATAGTTATGATAGTTACTGTTGTAAATGATTTTGCAAAATACCAAAGGCATTATAAAGAGATTAAGATTAAAAGATTACTACTTTATATTTGTAGTTTAAAGTTTAGTTTAAAGTAATTTTTGAAATATTTATCATTCTTATTTTAAACATAACGCTTAAAATATTGGTTTTAGACTATTATAATTATTTTTTAAATATATATAATTTTCTGCATGAACTAATTTCATATTTAAATTAATGACAAATAATGCTCTTTCAATAATGAATGACACATAAGTTTGACATATTCTCTCGTTTGAACTGCGAAATAGATTTCAGATTATATATATGCATATTTAATTTATGTAATAAATGAGAAAAATTTAAGCTTAAACAATTTTTATGAGAATTAATGGGATTTATGCAGAATTGAACATCTCATTTTGCAATTGGTATTTTATATCTAATATCTAATGCATATTTTCTCTTTCAAATAATTTTTACGATTTTTTTTTATATAAATATTCAATACAGTCTGAAAAAAAATTGGAAAGGACTAAAAAGAACGCATTTTATTAAGTAATTTAAAAATAGTTAACTGTTTTACAAATATAGGACAACGAGTTAATTTTTAAAAAATAAAATGTGTAAAAAGTTAATACAATTTTCTCAGAACTTAATCCAATAATTATAATTTCATCTTTTTGTCTTTTGGAAAAATCATTTTTTATCCTACTAATAATAGAACCACTTATTAAATTCTCACAGTTATTTTTATCAGCCCATGCACAATTACTTCCGACCTGTCCATATTTTTTTGGAGATGTTCAAGATGGGTTATGTAGATCAAAAATACCAACACACTCATAAGGTATATCTTTCTTGAAAAAGTATCTTATTAGATTTATTAGATTATTATTTATAAGATTTTATATTAATTTAGAATAGTACATAAATTATCTGCATAGTAATTTCTGCGTTATGAATTAATTTATACTAGTATAAGAAGTTATTGCGCAGACAGCTGTATTCTATTTTATCAAAGATGTGACACTAAAGACAACTTTCCCTTGTTGAGCATTTTGGCACATATATATCTGTTGGATTAAGTGCGTAAGGATTTTCCAGATTTTTTCTCTTGACATATGCAAATGATATCTACTGACATTGTTGAAGAAACTTAGGATGAATGAGGTTCTTGACGTAATCGTCACCTGAGGTGAGTGCTTGGGAATTTTCCCTATTTCATCTCAGAAAACTATGAATATATATTTATTATCTAGGATATTTCTCCTGAATGCAGCTGTGGAATTTGAAACATTTTACAAAGTATTTCGACTGTTAAGATATATACTACGTGGTGTAAAATCATTTTTAATTTAAATTTAAACACATTTAAATCCCAAACTTTTCCCACTGCAACATTATAATTGTTTTACTTTCAATATTACAGCACAATGATATAAGTATTTAATGTTCTGTTGTACTTTTTCAGCAGTTATTTTGATTATAGTAATGTACTTTGGTAATAGCTGATTTTCTCGTGTGTGTTCTAAATGTATTAATTTATAAATAATTTAATTATATCTTTTAATTATTGTTTTCATTGTTTCATTACATTTCCTCTACAATATGTAAATTTAAGAGAATTCTTGACATTCCTTTTCATTGCTCTTGCTAAGTAATTTAGTATTACCAATTAATTATTTTATTGCAAATTTGCGATTTGATAAGTTCAATGGTATTTTATATTTGATAAGCTGATTAATTTAGTCTTGATTGATAAGTTGTTGCAGATTGAAAAATATTTTAGTTCTTAAATTATTTTTCAATTATATATAAATATTCACATGATTATTGTTTCTAAAATATTCCTTTAGTATTCTATATTTAAGCTTTAAAATATATTTTTTGAACTCCAAAAAATAGTGTACAAAATTAAACTCTGAAAGTATGACAAGTGCTTCATTTTTATTTCATATTCAAAAATTAATGTGCAATTCTAATTTAATTTTTAAAGTTATTTTATAAATTAAAAGGGTTTTAAATAAAAAAAATAAAATATTTATGAAACAAAATAAAAGTAAATATTTTTAATGAGCACAACTTCTCCTTAATTAAATATTTAATAAAATGAAAAATATTGTTAAGGATAAAAACAAATCTCGTTTACCAACAAACTAACAAAAAATGTATTATTTTCATTCCCAGGTTTTTATAATAATGAATAAGTTTTATATTTATTCAAAACACATTACGTGCCGTTAATTAACGAAAAATTTGTTAAGTATTTTGGGAATAATATAAAAAATAAACATTTAAATATTACTAATAAAGTTTAATACTTCTAATATTAAAAATAAGTAAAATTAATTCTAAAACCATTCACAATTCTAATATAATAACGCTAAGAATAATCTCAATAGAAATGTACAAAGAACAGATTAAAACATTTTTACAAAGTAAAGTCCTTAAATTTTTAGTGTCCAATTATTAGTTTCCCGTTTTGTTTAAAAGTAACAAACGATTATGTTTATGGAAGAAACAACTAAAATCAAAGAATCAAGTATAAAAACAGAGTGCATGACTTTCTTTTGTGAATAAATGTAAATAAACATTTATACCTTAAGCTTTGAGCAAAATGTTGATAATTGAAAAAGTAAATTTAAATATAACTAGGTATGATTGATTCTGTACAGAATAAGAACTCACATTCGAGAATATGAATTAATTATGAAAGTTTTGTTAAACCTGAATATTTTATAATGTTCATTACAGCTATTGGTATTAAAAATTATGAAATTCTAGTATATTTTTATTCAAATCAATGATTTACCAAAAAATTTATAATATTAAAATTTTTTCCATAATTTTATTACCAGGTATTTCATATTTATAATATCAGGCCTCACCTATGCTTCTGAGACCTGGATCTTGTCTGAAGGTGATGACAGGACCCTGTCTGCCTATGGAATTTGGAAAAGGAGAACTAATTCTGAACTTTAAAAGCTATTCAGTGAGCCGGACATTATAAAGTACCAAAGGATACAACGTATGAAACGGGCCGGACATATAATAAGAATGAAAGATGACAGAATAAATAAAAGAATCCTGTTGGTTAGATCAAATGGAACTGGAAAAAGAGGAAGACTCCGACTGAGAGGGGCTGACTGACTCCAAAGGGACTTTGACACAATTAGGGTCAAAAACTGAAAAGCTGTGGCGCGCTGCTTTCCAGTGTGGTGACCGGGGGGGGGGATAAGAGTTGTCGCAACATAGCCTATACGTGTAGGAAAAGGCGGCTAAAATAAGTGCCCAATGCCTGGGGGATAGCCAGGTACCCTGTCCTTGGGGATTATTTCAGGGGACTGGTCCTCCAGGTTGGAGGTTGGGCGTGGGGCTAACGACCCCACACCGGAAAAAATCACTGTTGCGAGTTCCCAAAAGGCGAGACACCCGGACTTCAATTTCTGTACACGACCTGGAAAATGGCTTAAGGACATGATTATCGGAACCTGGAACACACGATTAGGGTCAAATTCTGGAAAGCTATGGCGCGGGAAAGAAAGGTATGGCCAAGCCTTCTTGAGAAAACCAGGATCCTCTCGGGACTGCCAAGCTACTGATAATGAATTTCGTATTAAAATATTATTTAAAATTCATCAATGAATATTATCTTACATGAATTTATGTAAAATATGTTTAGAAAAATTTAGTTTTACGAAATATATTTTACTTTAAATGCGCAAATGTTTCTATTGCCTATCGATTGCAATTGTTGTAACAATATTTAGCTTTAAGGTAAAACATTAATTTTTATTCTACTTTTTGCAAAGATTAAATTTTTTTAGTAGCATACTGGTTAGAATACATGCGAATTAATTTATATTTTCAGCATTTTTTGCATATGTATTAGTAACATTGTCATAATTTTTTCCCACGGGAGATGAATGATGTATGTCACTTGAATACCGAATCTATCGTGCTGAATATTTCAGTCTTTATTCTTCGAAGATTTGCGTAAGTATGTATATGTAATTTGCGTACTGATTGAGCTAACTATACTAACTGATCCTATATAATTGTGCCTGCATGGCCAGCGTAAATCACCTCTATAAATTTGTACTTGTTCAACGTAAATATTTGTTTCAATAAGTATTCTCATAGCTGACTCATGAAGATTTGTCATATGATAAATATACTGTGAAGAGGATGGAAAAAATGGGTTAGCATAGCAAATACATGAACAAAATATGAAAGATGGGTTGCCGCTCTATAGTCTCTTCACAATTTATCCTAACAACTGACTCATGAAAAAAACTATGCCATGTGATAAATGTACTGTGAAGAGGATGGCAAAAATGGCTTAGCACAGGAAATGTACGAACAACAATATGAAAACAAAATATAAGCGATGGGTTGCTAATCCATGTTATCTTCACAAAGATTGATCATTATTAACGGAAAAGACCTTCCACTCAAAATGTCCTGATACTGGAATAGAGTGCAATGCATCCCCTATTTAAATGGAAAAATCCAAACTGAAACGAAATTTTAACATCCCATTATTTAATAAACAGGCAGTTGAAGCTGAACTTCCTTTTCTGCTCATACTATTAACTGAAACGTTTTTTTTATCTACTGAAAATATTTTCTCTCTTCCTCTAGAAGATAAAACTTTAATTGAAGATGGTTTTCTCTGTCCTGAAAAGTTAGTGCGTTAGTTACTTGACGTCAAAAAACGTACTAATCTTTGATTTCCTGGAATTGTTTTTCTTAAGTAACGATACTAACTTTATTAGAAATAAAACTGTGCACACACCCTCTATCAAACTATCCACACATAAGTGTGATGGATAACAGAGAAGTAAGCTCAGTGTGAGAATCCCAACTGTGGTATATTATGTACAGAGAAATCCTCAGTGATTATTTTTGAATCATATTTGCTATCTGAATGAACCAACGTATACTGTTTTTCTGTAATACTGAATGAACCAACTTATTTTGAATTTTTACAAAGTGTGCCATTCGTTATGCAACTAGGCATGCGTTTTATATATGATTATACTCTCTATAATTTGTATTTTAAGTATGTAAATATCTGAATGCATTGCATCCAGCATGGTGATCTGTACCTGCTAATTTTATTGCATGTCGTCACGTCCACCAGAGCGGATTCACTTTTATTGGTTCATCTTAAGTCTCTTGGGTCCGTAATGCCTGAGGATGTAACAGATGATCTCACTGCACGAATTATTTTCCTTGTGGCAGACATGGGATTACATGCTTTTAAGGTTTACATAATACTTGGTATCTTCGAACACTTCAAGAATTGTTTTTACACCGTTATAGACTGCAAAACTATCTCAGCAGGTAGTACATTCAACAAATCTTAAATTAACAACTCAAATAGTTTTCGTCGTATTTTGTGTTTTACCATTATTGCTTCAACGTGACGTCGAAGCCATTAAGCAGGGGTCGGAGTACAGAATTTTTTTTTTTTCAGGACACTATTTTCAAGAAATATCAGGACATATTTCAATAATTAAAGAAAACCAATGTTACTTTTTCATATTAATTTCTGTTTTATGCATAAAACACATTTTAGAAAGGAATAAACTATTTAATATATTCTGAGTTTTTTAATTTTTAATACAACAATATAAAAAATAATACAGAAATTTAAACTTTTTATACTGAACATTTTCTGAAAATTAATAAGTTAAATGATAAATGCTTTAAATTAACAGTTAGTTTATGTATAATTGAATAATGTTCATTTTGAACAGGATGCATTAGCATTTAATTCCAATAATTTAATACTGCACTTTTTTAATTTATCATTCACAGACACAATCTCTGCATTAGCAGCAGATAGCATCATTTGTCCAACTTTCACATCACTTATATCATCATCACTGATAGCACATGCTATTTTTTTAGTTGCATCATCCAAAAGTTTTTGAGCTACACACTGATTATCAAGCAAATTTTTCTTTTCTTCCTCAAGTTCATTAATTTTTTCTAATAGGTGCGATTGTTTAAACTTTTTTTTCCTAGTAGCTTCTATATCTTCCTCATTCTTTCTTTTCTTCTCTAATTGTGTTACATCTTTTGATTTTTCCATATATGATGCATATTCTGCATGAGATTCCTGAATATAATGCATCATTTCTTTGGTATATGGAATGGAGGAAACAGAATTGCCATGCATTCGAATAACATCATGACAAATCCGTAAACTTTGAATGGTTAATTCCGATAAAGAAGCTCTCTCCTTTGTCCCAACAGAATTGTTAGTTGAAAACCCTCTTTCTGGTTGGGAATTTACATTCAATAACGACAGACATGCTTTAACCACTCTAGAAAGAGTAGGATATTTTATATAACCACCAGCATCTTTTATATTGAAAACCGCATTCCAATATTTACAGATATTTTGAAAACTGCATTCCAATATTTACAGATATTTTGATGTTATCATAATCATTCTTAATCAAAGTCACATCTTCACACATGTAAAGAATCCACTCTTCATTCATCTTATCAAAATCTGAAGAAGTTTTATTCACATGAGGAATATGTTGAATTAATCTGCTACATGAACTCCTAGACTCTTCCTTTTTTCTATTATGAGGAGACAAACACTGGAGATCTTTGAGTAAAGGATTTGTTATAGGAAGTTTTTGAAGCAAATGCTTTGAAGTTGCTATGTAGCAGCTTCTAATACTTTGTAGAAATGTTGTTTTATCAGTAAGTTCTTCCAGCATTGCTTTTGCACCATGACCTACTTCAATATTGTTTAAATTTAACCAATTTTTTCCTGAATCAACATTAATTTGTAGCAACTTTACTCCATTTTTTTCACTGATTTCTTCTGGGTTTAAAAATTTAAACATAATACTGCGAACAAGTTCATTTAACTTACTGTACATCACATGTACTAAAGGTTCGACTTTTTGCATTAGAAGTAAATAAGGTTCAAAAGTTTTACAAAAAAATGAAACAAAATTCAGATATGCCAGAGTCTTAGGGTCTTTCAAATGTTTTATAATCCGAAGATATCTATCAGAAAGAGGAGATTTCGACTCTTTAGGTATTTTAACAATGAAATATTCCTTTAGAACATCATATTGCTCAACAATTCTCTCACAAACTGAGCCCAAAGTTAACCAACGGCTCTCAACATGACGAAGGAAACTATGTCTAGCTAAAGTTTCTTCCAGTATTTCTAACTGTAAGGAATGATAATCTTCCCTTCTTTCGGGAGATAGCTTGAAAAATTGATGAATATCTATAGCAAATCCATCAATATTACAATCAATTTTATCAATACCCTTACGCAGTGCTCCATGGATTATGTGTAAGCAACATGTACCCAAATCAATTAGTACTGCTAAACTTTGCTTACTCAGTTCACTATTTATTTGCTTTAAAACAGCTAAATTAACTCTTGGTCCATCCATTGACAACTGCATTAATTTTTCTAAATTCAAACCATTATTTTGAATAAAACTTAATAAAATTTTTACAATTTTATTGGCTTCAGCATGCCCTAAAAATGTGATTCGAGGTAACAAATGACATTTTTACCTTGTTTATCAGACCAATATGAGATGTAAATATCCAACTGTTTCTTTATTTGTTTTGTAGTAGTTTCATCGAAAAGTAAAACAAAATATGAAGTGCCGATATCCCGAAACAAAAGAGTTTTGAAATACGGACCTAATTCAAAATTAATCATATACCTTACTTTTTTGTCAGATAATTTGAGATTTTTTGCTATGGAGGAATCAAAAATTTCTCCGTAAATGTTAGCTAAATCATTCATAGATGAAAAAGAATAATTATTTTTTATTGCCACTAAAACTAAAATGGTTTCAGCTTTAATGGTTTTCTCTGATGTCGTTTTGGGGAGCCATGATTTGTTATTCACTACTACAGTCGATGTCGAGGATTCAGATGAAGTTGATGACTTGATAGTAAATAGTGTTTGATTCTTGTAACAGTTCACAGCTTTTTTGTGTTTTAATCCATCTGCATGCGCAAGCACTTGTCTAAAACCCATATTTGAAACACTGAATCTGCTTTTGCATACGAAGCCCTCCACAGAATGAACATCGTCAACACTTCGGCACCATGTCTTGATTAGGCATTTATTCCCATCTTCCAGTTCCAACCATTTGTCGGAAAATTTCGTTATCCTTGGCATTTTTAAAAAAAAAAATGTTTTCAAAAAAGAAAATTCTGAGCTTGCTAATAAAAATTTTTCAAAACACTCATCAAAATCTTCCAAAACAGCGCGATAAGCATTTCAAGCATGCGCATAAACGTAGGCCAATAATTCTCACAATTTCGATATCATTGTAAATAGTTGTGCACTACTAAAATCAGAATCTTTGTCTGTAAAGGCACCAAATAGAATTTAATGGTAAACCCAAACCTAAATTTTTTTGACTTCAGACATGCGTGAGCAATGGCTGAAAACGAGGCGCAGACGAATGTATGGCAACCCTATTTCCGGTTTGAAAGAGAACAAAAAAGGGGGAAATTTTTCTCTTTCTTTTTGCATAGAAAGCAGTTGAAAGAAAAAATATATTCCACTGAAAGAAAAATTTACAACTGAAAAATATAAAATTATTAATTGAAATTAAATTTTCAAAAGAATGTAATAAAAAATTAAGGAATTCCAGGATTTATTTTGAAAAATAAGGACATTTCAGGACGTTTTTTAAAAAATCAGGAATTTCAGGAATATCAGGACAACTCCGAGCCCTGCATTAAGACTTCAACGTCACGTATTGTTCAAATTCTCTTTTATTTTACGATCGTAATATTTTACGATTTTTGTCATCATCATTTGATGACATGATACCTTGTGGAAATCTTCTCCCTTTTGATTAAATTTTGGAACATATTATACACCACCCACACACAAACATACACACACACACACACATATATATATATATATATATATATATATATATATATATATATATAATATATCGTTAATCTGCGCTTTAGGTCCCCTACTCTGCCAACTTGGCGATAAATGCACCAAGCGTGGTAAATCGGGCATTTTTATAGCCAATGAGCTCTTTATGGCAACCGTCGTAGGAAATAATTTGCGTTTTTTTTTTGCGCATGGTCATTAATTTATTTTTTTCTTTTAGCATTTTCATTGATCGTTAATTAGTTTCAGTTTGAAAAATAGGTCATTTTCATTGGTTGCTGATTAGTTAAAAATCGTATTCCATTATCGTAATGGCAACAGCGTTTTTGAAAACCCGCCAAGTACGGGACCCACAGCACACTTTCACCAAGTTGGCAGAGTAGGGGACCTAAAGCGCATTTTCACCGAATATATATATATATATATAGAATATATATAGAATATATATATATATATATATAGAATATATATATATATATATATTATATATATATATATATAGAATATATATAGAATATATATATATATATTATATATATATATAT
>JAPDSC010161805.1:158619-187581 GCA_026290005.1 Latrodectus geometricus | reverse complement strand
TATATATATATATATATATATATATATAGTAGCTTTTATTTGTAAATCTTTTCAGAAATTTCTATTACTGATAATTTCTTACATTTTTTTCTATCTTACTTTAGAATTAAAAATTTATAATCTTTTGCTTATATTAAAATATTGAACAAAAGTATAGCAAATTTAATATTATGTATTCATAACTATTTTTCATGAAAAAGATAAGCATGTTTTTACTCCAAATCAACAGAAATATGTTGAGAAAAAAATGATCTTAGATTGCCGTATGTTGTAACCTAAAAAAGAATTTAAATCGTTTTATAAATAATATATGTTTGTAATAGATTTTAAACAAACTAAAAACTTTTGGAAGAAGCATTTTCCTTTTTTATGAGATTGAACAAAGATTCTTCGAAACCCTTCTATGTATGATTTTTTTTTATTTGTGAAATTAATCAAGTTGATATAATTCATGTTCAAAATTAAAGGAAAACTGGTAAAAAAAATCATAGTATATATTTATAGTATAAATTTAGCAAAAAAAAATATGCTAAAAATTTCCATCATCATTCAAAGTTAGATCATTAGCTTAGTACTAAATAGAAATAAAAGAGGAAAATAACAGAAACACGTGTTACAAACCTTTCTTCCACTCATTTTCAATTTTTTAGCAATAGAAACTTTAATATAATAAAATAAAATTATTAACGAAATCGTACGTTTATTGCAACTACAACAAACAGCGGAATGAGACAACTTTAAGCACTGATCATGACACTTGTTTATTTTTGACAGCTATGTTTCTTTTTATGCAATGGATATTAAAAAGGTATCCAAACACGATCAACTTAAAGTGAACTTGTTCTTTTATATAATTTTTGGGCATTATAGGTTATGATGGAAATTTCCACCATTATGCAAAGAAGGGTTAATAAACTTTACAATATATTTTTTTTTATTCTGAAACTGTTTCGTTGCCAAAATTTTAAGATTAATGTATAGTTAAAGTTTAGAAAATATTTTCATATATCTTCTAAGAAATTTATATAACAGAAGTATAAAGTGATTTATTGAAGCGTAATATGTAAATGAGATTAACTACTGGAAAACAATGTGATTTAAAAAATCTTTTTGCAAAAAATTAAACAATATATGCATGAAAACGTGTACATTTATATAATTTTGATTTTACCAAAATTATATTTTATATCAGTATTATTTAATAATTTCGTTAATATTCATTAATTTATTGTGATGTTGCGTTGTTTAATATGCATACATTATTTAAATAATTCTAACCTCACATGATTGTAATAAATTGAATAATATTGGCAGATATTAAATTCGAAAAGAGGCATTTAATTAAAGTCAATTACAATGCATTTATTTCTTTGTAAAAATAAGTAGATATCACTCCCGTGATATTCAATAACATCAAAGAAGCGCTAGCACAAAAAGTTAAGTTCAATTGGAATAGGTTAATTCATCTCATCCTTATCCAAATTCTTCCTTATCAAATATATCTGTACATATTTGGAACATAGCCATGACATGCATCTAAAGATGTTGAAGTGTAGATAATTAGGTAGGTCTTAATCGACTTAAAGACATTGAATGAGGCTAAGTCAGTTGTACATCGCATCTTCATACAATCTAAGGTGAAACGCTTGCTCATTACCTGATTCAGCCAAACGGAATCTACACTGAAGAGGTAGGAGAAGCCATTAGACTGTTATTAACACAGCATTTTGCCCAGGTGCCGTTAAGCACTCCACTTTCTACTCACTGAATATGTAGTTAACGAGGGGTCTAGTCCTCTGAATCCATCCCTAAGTATCTTCTCCACCCCATCTGAGGGAATCATGGGAGGTAGCAATCTTGTCGGATGAAATGCAAATATTTGGACTAGAGGGGAAACCTTCTGAATCTTAGCAATCGTAATCGTAATCATTCAGGAAGATTTAGGCGATGCCTTCCAGGTTGTACAACTTAAACATACATCTTAAAGAAAAAATGATACGTGAGGTTTAAATATATCAAGCATCACAAAAGCTTAAATCTCTAAGTCGTTAATCAAATATAAATAATGCCATGATTAAAAACACTCAAATTAAACAATTTTATCGTAAAACTTCATGATAATGAAACAAAGTTTAGATAAATCTGCTGCTAGCAAATGCTAGTTTAAAATGATGTCACGTTTATATCAATTCCCGTAAAAAATTATGAATTTGCGATGCATATGATAATGATAGTAGCGTCATTTTTATCAGATAATTTCAAGCAAAATTTATTTGTCATGCAAATTTATATAGTAGCAACTGCCACCATTTCTAGAACTAAAATATTGACAATAATGATTGATAAGAATTAAATATAAATTACTATGTATACTTTATAGTAAAATAATATCAAATATTCAATTTTATCTAACAATTGCTGATAAAATATTTCAATAAAGTATAAGCGAATTTCCCTTAATTTGTTTCATAGGGGAAATTATATTTCAATGTATCTTTTTTTTCAAAGGAATTGATATAAATATGGCATCAATTTAAATTATCACAAAATTTTGCTAGCGCAGACATATATAAATTTTGTGTTAATAAATCAAGAAATATAAGCATTATTTTCTACATTTTTAAGAAAAAATTTTTTATACTTTCCAAACTTATATTTAATTTATTCAAATCATGAATTTCCTAAATTTTTAACGAAGCCCTAAGTATGCTGAGGGTGAAATTCAACATAAATAACAATCTGGGGATAACATTAAACATCTGCCAATAAAGTCAGCCTTCATTGACTTAAGATGGATAATAGAAGAATTTAAAATATTCTCAGGTTTTTACTTTATTCATGTTGTCATAATGTTTTTATAAACATATCATTTACATTGGATGTTGAACAACTGATTCAATGTATCATTTTAATTCATTAAATTTTATACTAAAATACTACGAAGTTCTATTACTTGTGTTCTAATGTTAAAAGAATTTTTTCTTTTTGGTTCGAATTTAAAACTTGGATAAATACCAAAAACATCGTTGTTGTGTTATTACTTATGACACTAGGCAAAACCAAGCCCGCTCATCAAGGACTGGGCAAAGGAAGTCAGAAAGACCATTTTCCGTTTTTGAACGGAGAACTCCCCTTCAAGGGGGGAAGTACGACATTGACTCATAGATGGCAGCGCCATCTGGGTCTTCCAATTTAGACAGTGAAGCCAGAGAAGACTCAAACTGGATCCAACCAACCCAGAAGTATTAATTTGAAATGGGAATATTGAGGATATTGTGGCCACGACACATTTTACGTGTCCCAGTCATCATTAGTGAACACAACGGATCTTCGGATAGAACGGGATTCGAATTCACTACCTTCCGATAATCAGAACGACACCGCAACCAACCAGGTCACCACGACTTACAATAACATCAATAAAAAGTAAATCTCACATACAAAATAAAGTAATAAATTACAAATAATGTAAGCCAGGAAGATAAATATTTTAGTCGACTATATATATAATTATTATGGGATATCGTGGAAAAATTGAATTATGAATAATGAGAAATGTTTTTTAAAAAATATGTAAGCTTCTTGATTTAAATTTAAAATATTCATGTTGATCGAAACTAATCTCACATAAGCAAGAAGGAGCATAATTGGTTTATAAGAACAGAAGTCATGGACGTTAAATAATAAGTAAGAATTCCTCTAAAATAGCAGCTAATTTCAATATAGTAACAGTAAAAAGGAATAAATTTTTGAATTTTTTAAACATTTATTAATGAATGAACTATAGCAAGCGTAAAGAACGTAACTTTATGTGAAAATGCTCAAAATGTTTAAGTATACTTTATAGTATATATCATATTATAATCGTTATCGTACATAAATAATTCGAAGAAAACTTTGTTTAAAAATCATTAAAATTGATTCAAAAAACTTTAGCAAGATATTGATTTTAATGAGAATTGTTTTAGAAAAAAAAAACTATTTTTATTGAAATTTTTTGGAAAATTTTAATAATACATACCAGAATTTAGTTTTTACTTTCTTTATTTGATAAATTTTAAGATATTTTAAGATCTTAAAATTTTACTCATCATTATTACTTGTATAAACACATGAATGAAAGTCATGAAAAGAGACAATCCTATTCTTTCGAAGTTAAAAATAGTGATAAAATAATTAAGAAAAAAGTTCAAAATAAAAATTAACAAATAAAATGTATGTTAACCGTTTGAGTACGAGAAGCGCGATAGCGCTTCTCTTGTTTTGTACTGAAGAATCGGAGACCCTGCTGATGGTTAGTATAATTTTCGCATCTATTGAGAGCAGTTGAATTCGTATCAATCGCAGTTTTTATTCATTTTACTCAATTGTGATTTTTAATAATATAAGAATTAAAATAAAATACAGTGGTAAAAAAAAAGTAAAAAAATTACTACGCATTTCATTTCGCACTTTTAGCATATGTATAAGTAAATTCTTCAGCACTCAAACGGTTAAAATTTGTCTTAAACAAAAAAAATATTAACAAGTAAAATTTATTTAAAAATTTTAGATGAAAAATTTATCTCTAAATTTTACTTGTTAACAACTATTTTATTTTAAAATTTTTGCAAATTTAGAAGTTATTTTTATTTTTAATATTTGGTAAAAACTTTAACAAAATATTGATTTTGATAGGAATTTTTTCAGAAAAAACTATTTTTATTGAAATTTTTTGGAAACTCTAAATTATACAAATCAGAATTTAGTTTTTAGTTTCCTTATTTTTAGTATTTAGTTTCCTTATTAGTAATATTTTTTAAAATCTTAAAATTTTACTTGTTAATATTTATTTTAAACTTGTTTCTTAATTGTTAAGTAAAAATTTAAGATATTTTAAAATCTTACAATCTCTCGGCAAAAATTAAATTAAGACAACACAGAGAAAGCTTCGAGCACGAAAGATTATTCATTGCAGACTACTTTCTGTAAATCGATGTCGAAAGATGTTATTAAGTACGATCAGAATTATTCAATTATAACAATAATAATAATAATAATGTCATACTAGAGTCCAGGACAGAGTAGGTGAAGTATATCGAGAGTTTATCTCTTGGTAAGGTTCCCTAGATGTGATGACCGCTCATTTTTTTTTTCACGGCATCGGAGGTGAGCCAGTCTTCTACAACTGTTGCATTAGTCATCGGACATAGAAACTGGTCATTCTTCCCACTGCTGACTTTCATAAGGAGGACAAACTCATGAATTTAATATAGCTCTGCTATACTCGGGGATGTACATAATAATAATAATAATAATGCCGTATTATTCATAAAATGAGAAATGAAAAAACTATAACTGAAAATGAATAAAAAACAGTAATACGATGTACTACCGTAAATGCAAAATGTAAAACAATATATAAGCATATATTAAATGTATAAAACCATCATTCATTTTTGACTGGATATTCTCTGCTTTAAAAAAAAAAAGGTTTCATGTACGAATTTACCCTGACAATTTGATTAGAATAATTGGAAAACATTAATTTTTGAATTTTATTTTTTTCCTATGTATGACCGAAAATATTACTCTGGTTTCTATGAATTTTCAGAAACATTCTAAATAAAAGTAGAGTAAATCATTCTAGTTAATGATTATATTTTAAAATATGTCTAAGTACTTTCTTAATTTAACCTTTTCATTAATTTTTCTCAGTTGACAAAAAATATAAAAAGTGTTTTCTTCATTTAGGTTTCTTCATTCAAAAGTTTAGGTTTCATATAGGTAATAAAATTTATTGTTTATCTAAATTTTCTTTTTTCATTTATAGAACCTAAATGTATTTATAATATTTGTATTATGTTATCTGTTTTAGACAATTTTATTGAAATAAAATTTATCGATCATAATTTTGCATTTATCAAAAGCCCTGCAAGGTATTCTTATTAAAAAATAGATAGCCTAAAATTAATCATTATTTTATTTCAATTGAAAGTAAAACTTATTGTTAAAATCTGATTTCAAACATTTTACCTTTATATATTACCAAAATGCTGTATTTAAAAAATGAAAACTGTGAGATCATTTCATTATAATAAAAGAAAAGATTAAATTCCTACACAAGCTTCATTAGAAGTTTCTGTTAATACATTTGAATCTTAATATATGACAATATCCCACAATGAAAAAATGCAGTATCATTGTTACATAAATGTATGGTAATTTGTAATTAAATGAACCAGTCAATAAAAAAATCGTAAATCAAGTATTTAAATTTATCTATTTGTTTCAATTTTTGGGTTTTGACCCTGAATAAAGATTATCATGCTTCAGAAATTATCTTTCCATTTAACGTTATACTACAAATGATAATAAATTTCAAATTATTATAAATAATTTTCAAAAAATATGGAAAATTATTAAAAATTTTTTTCGTTCAGCTTTCTTGCATATTATATTGCCAACTCGATTGTAATGAAATTTTTCATTTAGCCTTTAAAGCAATTACATCAATAAATAGGAACATAAAATATGTTATATCAATAAATGGAGGTAATAAAAACGTATTTAATTATTTTCAAAATAGTTAAATATAAATCTCTCCTTCTTTATATATATATAGTTACGAATATAGTATATAGTTACGAATTTTATTCCACGTATCATTAATAATAAGTACAATTATCAGTATTTATTTTAATAATATTTCCGGCATAGCTGCCAAAACATTTTGCACTAGTATAAAAATTCTTGTTTCCATCTGCTTTTGATTTGATTTTGACAACCTAACCAAGACATGCATAATTTGATGTAAACTTTTTAGAAGGTAAGTTAAACTGAGATATATACAAATGCCTTATTTTTTTTTTACATTAAAAATAGCATTTCTTTAATCATGCGTTTATGCCATGCGCACTTTATATGTATTTTATGTACATCAAATTCAAAAGACATAAGCAAGATTGTTTTCAGATAATTTTGTGGTGTACAGCCTAATCTTGGTGAAAATTTCTTATTTATATTTAAAAATTTAGTTTCACAAATCTTAAATTATTTTATAAAAAAATAGTGTTATTTTTCCATTGTAATACTGGAATCGTAGGGCGGTATACTGGTTGGTCAGGGCGTTCGTTCTCGATATTGGGAAGTAGCGAGTTCGAATTACGACACAACCGAAAAACAACCGACCTTAAAAGATTTTACCTGGGTATATTTACTGATCATGGGTATTGCATGTATATATTACCCCAGGTAAATGTACACAGGATATATTTAGCTGGGGCACAGTAAATATATCGTGGTCAGAATTGACCTTCATGTGAAAAGATATATATGTCTGGGGGTGGTCAAGTCTGGACTTCTTTATTTGGTCTCTGCTTCTAAATTTCGAAGCCCCAACCATTTTCTAAGCATCTGTGGCACCCCAACTGGGTGCTCACCCAGTTGGGGTGCCGCACTATATAATCTGCCTTAACTCCGTTTTTGTAGTGCTAAAAGACTGGAATGTTATAACAGCCGAGCTTTAGAAAAAAAAAAATACAAATAGTTTAATTGAATTCTGCTACTTCCATAAAAATCAGTATAATTTTTTTAATATAATTTTCCTTTTAAATAATCATAAAAGTAAACAAAATAAATTAATAAATATATTGTGAAAATATTGAAATTAACATTTATACTGCACATAAATACATGATTCTAATTTTTAAATTGCTTTTCTTATTTATTTTTTATTTTTATTTATTTCTTCTTCTGATAGATTCATTCATTTCAATATTTTGTGATTAGACCAGATTCTTTTCCCGATATTAAAATGAAATAAAATAATAAAAAAGCATGTAAAAGTTACAGTAAAATAGTATTTAAAATTTATGTATACAACTTTATATTAAGCAGGGTAACACAATTAGTATTCTGCAAAAATAATTTGATGTAATATTAACGCATACATAAATTTTTAAATTTACTATTACGTAAAAATCCATTTGCTAAAAGCAAAGTAAAATAAATGGATATCAAAAGTTGTAAAATCGCGACCTGATGTTGAAGTATATTTTTATAATGCAAGGAACAATGGAAAAAGTTCTAAAATACAGAAAAGTTATGATTTTGTCTCATTTTTGTGAAAGCGTCATAAATTTTCAATCGCCGTACACTTCTTGGCGTCAAAACATTTTCGCTGTTAAAGAGAGAGAAAGAAAAACGAAGAGATCATAATAACTTCTTTAAAAAGGACAAAAAATATTTTTTTTTTTTTTAAATCGCTAAGGAACTATAGAAACTACAAATTCTTTCAAAACTGTCAGGCAGGAGTAGTAATAAATGTGTCTACATATTGTGAGTTGCATGTCCGTGAAATCATTTTTTTTTTCATTCAATTTTTTTAAAACCTTTCATGTCTCGATACAGTGAAAGTTACTTATAAGTAAAGACATATAAAAATTTCAATAGAATCACAATATAATTTAATTCCAATGATTAAATTTTCTACAAATATTAAGGCATTTTTTTTTGTTAAATTTGAAGTGGAATGCATGTTCAGTTAGTGACGAAATAATGTTATTTTATTTAGCTTTTCTATAATACATCTGTGTCAAAGTCTATTTTTTGCTACATAATTTCGAAGCTCAGAATAAAGAATAAAATATTAATGATTCAAAAATTTATTTTGAGTAAGAATACTTATTTTAATTTTAAAGTATGTTTTAGGTCTCTAATTTGCTAAGAATAAAATATTGTAATCTCTTTTTTGTAGATAAAATTGAGTGATTATTGATAGCAATAAATAAAGTGAACAGAATTTTTGCTAGATAATTATACTTGAATTCCTTCTTGTTGAATAAATTTAATAACTCAATCATATTTTATCGTTTAACCCAATTTCTTGAAAAACAGCAGAATGTTAAACTCAAGTAATTTTTAGATATTATATTAAAATATAATATTTTTACCATTTTCAGTCAAATAGATCTAAAAAAGTAAATATAGAAGTAAAAATAAATTATTATTTGTAAATACTATTAAATTGAAAAAAAAAAAAAAATTCACTTAAATCGTCCTCACCGATTTGAACTAACCATGAAGTGAATGTTATGATTTATTTATTGCTTGCATAAACAATCATAAATTAAAACTTAATGTGCTTTACATAAAATAAATTTATCTTTACTTAATGATGAATAAGTATTTTTAATAGCGGTATCAAGAGCGAAAAATCTCCAATAATATATAACATAACCCATCCCACTAAGATATTGGCCAACATTTTCTTTCCAACTGCTCACTGAAGAGCTCATCCCACCGACACATTGACTTGTTTTTGATAGGTGGACAAAACTGCATATTCTATATTATTAGTGAAAACAATTATTTGTTTAACTCACTGACCAATCATAAGTAAAATCAAGTGACGAACACATATCACTTGTAACAAAAGAAACAACTACTTTATGGCTAAAAAAAATAATAAAATAAAATAAAAACAGGAATAATTTTGGAAAGAAGAATTAATTTTTGGAACATTTAAATTAAATGTAGCTCTAAGCCATCATTATTATATTTAAATAGTATTTTTCTTCAAATCCTCTACATTTCTAGTAAAACAAATTTTATATATCTCCCATGAATTAGAGTGATGGAATTTTAATTTGTTAAAGAGTGCATACTAATGTATGTCAGCTAAATACTTTTAAGATAAAAATGTAAAAGTTTATTTTTTATTAAAATTAAGTTTATATACTTATTAAAATTATTAAGGTACTAACTTACTATGACGACTACCTAGATACATCACCAAAACTGGTGACAAGAAAAAATAGTATAACAACTGCTTGAAAAAACTTATCCGTTAGCATAAGTTATAGAGGGCGTTAAAATAAAGAGTATTGTGTAAACATTATTTAAATATATAGTGTTAGTTTCTCACAAATGAAAATTTTTATCGCCAAAAATTGTCAAGATAGTCGTCAAAGTACATAAATACCATTATCAATTTAAAAAATAATAACTATTTTAATAAAATTTAAATGATATCAATGACTCCTTCTCACAAAAAAAAAAAATGTAAAGAATGTTCCCAAAATTTTAACATACCATTAGGACATGATTCAGCTAATAGATAGCTAACTTTTCAATAAAAGGATACGTAATTAAATTTTGAAATCGATGTTTTCAACTCAAACACTCACAGAAATATTGTTGCATGTATTCTCATGGTTTGTTCTCATACATTTTCTAAATCAAATTTGGTGTTGCATTCAAATAGTAAGTAAATGCAATTTCATTAAACTTAAAAGCAACAGAAAACAAAAGATTTTCATTGGGTTTTAATGGGAGAATATTGAACATGAGCAAGACTTACCAAAAGAAAAATTTTCTTTGGACAATAGATAATTGCAGATAATTTATGATAACTAATATTCACATATTATTAATGACACAGGAGGTAAGAGGTTCATTTTTTGGATATCATGACATCGGTAATAGTCTGTGGTAGACACTGCTGAATTATCTACTCAGAAACATTTCCGTTTTGATTTACCCTTTATTCAGTTTTTAACTGAGCTACGGTACGCCGCTTGTAGTGTTGTAGCACGCGGAACATCATCCTATTTCCTGTATCCTATTTTAACACAGACGAGGATGTGTGGACTTCCAACTAAGTGGCTTCTCTATTGACTGTTTACTTGAGAGACAGCAGGCTTTTGGTCTGTAGTCTACCGAGTAGCAGAATACCAAGTTCATGCACGTGAACACTGCAGATTCTTGTTCCATTCATCATATAATAAACTCATTCAAAATGGCGTATTTCAGCAGATATTTCTTAACAACACATGTAATCAAATAATATTTTCTGTGATAATTTATGAACCTTTTTCCTTGGTCACCTCAATTTCAAGTCATCAAATTGGGTTCAATATCAGACTGTAATGCCATCACTATATTTTGGCTCAAATAAACAAAGTAACATTCTTATACAATTTATATATATATATCAGATGTTTATCATTAAGTAAATAAAAATTTTAAAACCTCAAAATTTTTTCAGGATTTATTTCCGTTTGAGTCAGTTATGTTCTTTTTTTTATTTATTTTTTTTTAAAAAAAAATGAAAATATTAATTATTTTTCAATTGTTGTGCAGTTAACTTTGCTATACATAACAATCTTAAAAAAGAGAGTAAAAAAGTTATCGGGAACCTGTTATTACTTACAATTGGACACGAAACTGTTATTGGTTAAAAGCTTGTTTTACTGCTTAGTAAAACATATTTCATTTGAAAAATTATATTTGATGGGATACCCCTCTGGAAGTATTTACAAGATTTAGATACTGCTATTCAATATGAGTATTACTATATAATATAAATAATACTCGTTAATATATTCCTTTTTAAGTAAAACTGCAGATTTTTTTAGAATGTGCTATGGAATGAGTGGGGTACTTTGTGTTTCATTCGGTGCATTATTTTATATTTTGACATTAAACTGACCTTGGTAAAGAACTTATATCCCTTTTTATCAAAATATGAGCTTTCTGAAAAAATTTATTAAATTTATTGATTTTCTGGGTGCGTTTACTTATGGATAGATATTGGAAGTAAATACAGTACAGTAAATATGTAGATTTCAAAGAATGTAGAAATTAGTTTACTTTATTACCAAAATTAAAATAAAGTATTTTGCATATAATTTAACAATGAACATAGGTGGTTTAGAATTTATGTATTAATTTATTGAATTATTTTTAAGAAAATATTATTAGATTTAATTTTAACAGCACCTGTTGTATTAACAGTTAAAATAAGGCAAAAAAGTTTACATATTTCTTAGTATATATATTACCGTGAAAGTCCGAAATCTGGAGAATGTCGACATTCGCTGGTGAATGTCAACATTTACGTAGTCGCTTGGTGTATGTCCAAAATATCTGCTAGATATCCTCATTTCTCACTTACACCGGCAAATGTCGACATCCACAATGCACTAATGGTGAATCTTGAATATGCGTTTCATCTCTCCGTATCCGGAGAGGAGAAATGCAGATTTGCATTTTCTTATCTCAATATTTCAGGCGTGAAAAACGTCACATGTGTGACGTAACTTATCGCCTCTCTTAGAAAGGAGGAGTGACCAATCACGGTGAGTTTCTTTGTTTTTTTTAATATGTAGCTTTAGATTCTAGCGTGAGAAGAAAACAAGTTTTTTTTAATTGTTTTTTTAACTCTCTGTTGACCTTGTGTTCCAGCAAAACACAACGTGCTCTAGGCTTCACCTCTTTGTTGACGTTGCCTTCTGTTATCTCCTTTTCGAGCTCTTTAATCATCTTTTCAAATTCCACCAAAGCTTGTCTGTGATTGTCGACATATACCGGCGATGGTCCGAAAGTGCAAGAAATGTAATCAATTGTACGGTCTTTCACCAACGTTTTTGGTATGTGTTGACATTCACCGGTGAATGTCGACATTCTCTGATTTCGGTCTTTCACGGTAACATTTATATATAACATGAATTTGATTCGGTATGAAATTAAGAAACATTTATTAATCATGTTCAACTTCGAAAATAACACATTATTGAAAAATGTCTGAATCACAAAATCATCTTATCTGTTTTGATATTTTTCCAAACAAACATGGAATTATTTAATTTTATTTTTCGTCATACAGAAAACTCATAACGTTTCTCAGTCCTGCCTCATAGTTTGGACTCATCATCAATTGGAAATTAATTTCAAGTGCTTTGCATCCCATCTCAATGATTAACATTAACTTTCTTCACTTGGCACAGTATTGTAAGTTTAATTATATACAACACATTTATATGCGGGAAGGTCACTCTAAAATCCTTTTTCCAAATTGCTTCGTTAAATAATTCTATTCGTTAGAATTGATTCCATACCATACCAATAGCACTTGCAACTCAATTCTAAGTTTTTTCCGGATTTTAGATTGTCGACACTTTTGGGTATTTTTAAATAAAAAAATGAAAGAAAAACATTAAGTAACATTATTACTAAAATTTGTTTTAATATTTGACATGACGAATATTGATGAACATGCCAAGCTATCATTTTAAAATAATTTCAACCAAAATTTTGTGTTTCTTTCATTCAAAACAAGTACTCTTAAAATTTTATCAGAATACACTTACAAATGAGCAAGCCGTAGTGGCCTGGTTAATTAGGGCGTCGTTCTCGTTACCAAAAGGTGGTGAGTTTGAATCCCGGAACAATCTAAAATCCATCGTGTTCACCAATGGCGACTGGGGCACGTAAAATATGTGAGGTCGCAATGTCAATTTCAACCTCGAAATATAAAGATTCAGATGGTGCTGCCATCTATGAGCCAAAATTCGTACTTCCACTTTCTTATCATTGTGCTCTATTCAAAAATGGAAAACGCTCTCTCTTCATTTGTCTAGTCTCTTGACGGGTGGGCTTGGCGACGCCAAGTGCCATCAGTTACAAATGAGCTTCTATTTTCTGACATTTTTCTTCTTAAATATTACGCATACATTAATTACATGCATGAAGTATATTAAATATGAAAATCATTTACTGATTGTTATTTTCAAATAATTAGTTTGAATTAGTTAATTAAGTAGGAAATTACAATTGAATTTCATATAAAATAGATTTTTTCTAACTTTCATTTTCAACAGTTCAAGTATCTCTAAATATTATCAGTTGACATCTTTGTATTGAGCTGCTAAGTATTCACAATCTGTAGATTAAGCAGTGTTTTAAAATCGATTGTATACAAACCACTGATTTATAAATATACGTAAAAAATAGAATAGTTTACAAAATCATCATGTTTTTGTTACTTATGGCACATGGCGAAGCATACCCACTCGTCAGGGACTGGGCGGATAAAGTCAGAAAGAGCGTCCTCCTTTTTTGAACAGAGCACTCCCAAATGAAGGTGGAAGTTCACTCATAGATAGCAGCACCAACTGGGACTTCCAGTTTAGAGATTGAAGCCAGAGAAGAGCAATGACCTGGCTCCAAATATCCCCATAGGTATTAATTTGGAATGATAACATGGAAGACATCGCGAAAGCGACATATATCACCTGCCCTAGTCACAATTAGCGAACACGACGGATCTTCGGATAATCCGGGATTCGAACTCACTACCATTCGATAACGAGAGCGACGCCCTAACCAACCAGGCCACCGCGTACTTTGCAAAATCATCATAAAATACAAAATTCAATCTAAATATTCAAAGTAAATATACTACAAAATAATATTAGTCCCGAAAAATAAATAGAAAAACAATTTTTACCAGTATTTTCCAAAAAAAATAATAATGTGACAGAATATGAATTTTCGTTAAATACATACATCTAGATTTTCAATTTGCCACCCAACCTGTCTAGCGGTTAGCGTAACAGACTACGGATGGGGAGGACCTGGGTTCGAATCCCGGCTCGGGTAAGGATGTACTTTCTCTTTCTCTGTGTTTCTTGTTCTTTCCTCAGATGTATGAATGTGGCCCGCCCTATAAACGGGTTCGTGATGGTGTGACGTGGGCGATACTACTCATACCTCCGTGACTTGGTTCACACCGGGTGAAGCAGTTTCCGGCGATGTTGCGGCAAATGGGCTAATGTACTTACTTGCTCAATGGTGGTTGCTCAATGGCTCGATTAGAAATAAAGATTTTCAATTTATAACAATAATGAATACTATCTCTTAAATATTGGCCTAAACTAGAAATTTTTACTGAATTCATTTTAAGTGTGTATTACTAGAAGCTATATATAGAAATATAATCCTGTAGAGTTATTATGTAGCATTTAGGTCAAAAATATATAATTTTATATTCATTGAAACGCTGAAATATTTTCCTTAAATAACATTAAACAAATAATTTGAAAATTATAAATTACATTCTTTCCTTTTTAAGACTAGTTTTTTGCAAATTTGAAGAAAAAATTTCTGAAAATAAAAAAAAAAAATTAAGACAAAATAACAATTGAAACGCTATTTTCTACTTTCATTCATCGTCAATTATTTACAAAACAATCTTGTACACTTTTATAATAAATATTCCTAAAATATGTTTATTTGTGAAAAATGGGGACGAGAAAGAAAAAAATGGAATTAATTATCTTGTTTTATGAGATTGAATCCTACAAAAGTCTGAGAGAGAAGTACTGCTATATTCATAATGAATGTCTCTAACGCGAGTCTGTTCATTATCCAACCCAGCCACCTGGAATGAACATTGGAAGGATAGGCGAGTTGTTAATGCATTACTAACATAGTAGTATTTCTAGCAGGTGTTGGCAAACACACCATTTTATACTCTCCGAATATGTCGTTAACGAGGTGCGTAGTTGTTCAGAAATGTCCTTAAGCATCGTCT
Source organism: Latrodectus geometricus (assembly GCA_026290005.1). Classification (NCBI taxonomy): domain Eukaryota; kingdom Metazoa; phylum Arthropoda; class Arachnida; order Araneae; family Theridiidae; genus Latrodectus; species Latrodectus geometricus. Next base: position 172,223 of record JAPDSC010161805.1, on the reverse strand, counting down.
CAAGCCCCTGGCCACCAAATGAATCATTTAAAATGGTAATGTTCTTGGTGCAGGTAAGATGAATGGGGTGTCTTCAGGGCTTGACTTGACCATTTTACGGTTGGGTTCATTGTAACAATTGAGTAATTGAGACTAGCGCTTATGGAAGAGGTATCCTTATAGTTAAATCCATACCTGTTCTTAATAAATTTAGATAGATGTACTTAGATAATTTAAATTTTAGAAAATCACACCTATATTATTATTTTCTAAAGGTCGAGAACTTTTAAAACTCAAATAATAAATCATCAATTTACTAAATTCTAAACTGAAATAAGATTGAGTAATTTCAAATTTTACTAATTTAACCCTTTTTACCTTAATGGTGGAATATTCCATCATAACCTACAATGCCAAAAATTATATAAAAGAACAAGTTCACTTTACGTTGATCGTGTTTGGATACCTTTTTAATGTCCATTGCATAAAAAGAAACATAGCTGTCAAAAATAATCAAGTGTCATTATCAGTGAAACGAGCTTAAAGTTGTCTCATTCCGCTGTTTGTTGTAGTTGCAATAAACGTATGATTTCATTTATAATTTTGTTTTATTATATTAAGAGTTTCTATTACTAAAAAATTGAAAATGAGTGGAAGAAAGGTTTGTAACACGTGTTTCTGTTATTTTCCTCTTTTATTTCTATTTAGTACTAAGCTAATGATCTAACTTTGGATGATGATAAAAATTTTTAGCATATTGTTTTTAGCTAAATTTATACTATAAATATATACTAAGATTTTTTTAATCATTTTTCCTTTAATTTTGACCATGAATTATATCAATTTGATTAGTTTCACCAATAAAGAAAAAATCATGCAAAGAAGGGTTAAGAAGAAATGTGTGAAATTTTTCCAATAAAAGTTATATCATTGATTTCTGAGTATAAAATTAAAATTTCACATGTGAACGCACTAAAATCCAAATAAATAATTTAATTAAATTTCCTGTAAAGTCATTTGTTTGGTCTATAAATGAATTTTTCAAATATATAGGGTGATAATTAGATTACATTTATAGGTAAATGCATTTTCTTAAGCAATTACATTTTCCTATTATTTCTGCAGAAAGTAGAACAATCTCAACTCATAGTTACAACATTTTCAGGACAATTTATTAAATAAACAGCAAGATTTAAAGTCCTGATATTATTTAAAATGGTTTTCCTTAGAAGTAATACACCAAACAAGTAATGCACCAAAAACAAAAAAAAATAATAATAATAAACATAGAAAAGTGATACAGAAAAAAATCTAAAATCATTTACTACTTATGTCGACAAAGAAACATTTTTATTTTAGCTATTTTTTATTAAATTTCGCATTGACCGTTCATAAGGCAAAGATCAATACCGTTAATCCAGTTTGTTTGTTTAATTTATTGTTTTGGTTAATTTTATGCTTTAGAAAATATGAAGACTCTATACCGACACTTTATCAATATTGCCATTGGAAGACAAATTTTCCATTTCATTATATTGCTGAAAGTTTTTTTATAAAAAAAATTTCATTTATTTTTTTAAATAAGAAAATACCGCCTTCTTGGAAATATACATTTTCTATCGTTCTTACTAATTTATTTGAAAACCATTAAGTTGAATTTTCAAAGTAGATGATAAATTCGTTTATAAGAAAATAAACATAAATAAATTTAAGAATGTAAGAAATCTAAAGATAGGGATAGTGTTGTTGTAGGATCTCCCAAGATAGTAGATATATCAATGAATGAATAAAAAGTATTTTATTAACAATTAAAAATTTGAACAAGTTATATAAACAGTAAGTGTTAACTAATAGTTGGAATTTAAAAAATCAATTTGAATTTCTGTACACACAACCATATTAACTTCCAATATTTTAATGTTAGAAAAAGTAGTAACGTTACTAAATATTTTCGATAGCAAATACAAAACATTAAATAAAAACTATTCTTTTTCAGGAACTTACTGGTAAATTATTTAAGAATATTTCAATATTTTATTATTTGTAAAAAAAGAATGTATCTCCTATTATACCACGAAAAACCACGCAATGCTTAAAAAATTTACAATGCCAAGGGAAAGTTTAAAAAGAGAGAATTTATATAAACAAGAAAAAACACAAACAACAAAACTTATTCGCAAATATTTTCAAAAAGACATTTTGATTTAACTAAGTCTAAAAGGGTAAAAAAAAAATGTATATATTAACTTTAACTCTTTACCAAGAACTTTTCCTGATAATATTTTAACAATAAAAGAATCTAATTTTAAGGTATTTTCAAATTCAAAACCATATTTTTAAAATCACCGCTGCACAAATCAAAATGAAATGAGTAACTATTACAATTTTAAATGGATTTAAATATTGAGTTAGATGCTATAGAAGTTGCTTAGTTTAAGTCTGCGGAATCCAATGTTGAAAATTAGTTTTTAGTTCATTTAGCGCAGAAACTCTTTTGACTAGTTCTGGTTAAAACAGCTTCTGTGAAGGGAATTATAATAAGAAAAAGGTGCTGCAACACTAAGTATGGAGATTACATATGTAGTTACTTACCTTTGAAGTATTGCTGACCACCATAATGTTGCCTGACATGAGTAAAACAAATCGTAAAGTTACTGTCTCGCATTTATGACGAAAGAGTTACAAATACCATAAGCTTTACGTAGCTAATAATTTTAGGTAAATATAACATACCAAAACGTCACATTTCTCTATGCATTCTTAAAAAATCTTTTTTAAAAAAAATGTTGATCATATTAGCTTATATCAAATCAGCTTGAAAACTGAAAACACATTTTTAATCTTAAGATGTTTGAATTTAGTTTAGTGTTACTGTTAGCTGAAGTTTAGCAAATGCAATAACAAATCTCCCAATAAACTTTGAAATTCTAATAAATATCGATGTCAAACAGAAGACATCGCGCAATTCGGAACAAAAAATATTTTTATAAAATTATTTTCTTTCATGAAAATTAGTAATTTTGTGATAATAGTTTTAAATTTGTTACATAAAAACTTTCTTAAGAAAGATCAGCAACTTTAAATAGTTTGGTCAACTTGTGAGAAATACTCAAATATCATATTTAATTTTAATTTTTCATTAATATTTCAGTAGGAATTAATTCTGAAATAAAATGTTTTTTTCTGAAATTTCTATTATAATACCACCACTAACTGCTTTTAATTCTGGTCTTAAAAATAAGTTTTTATTTTAATTTCATAAAAAGGAAAAATTGTATGTATATATATACACACATATATATATATACATATATACACACACATTATATATATATATATATATATATATATATATATATATATATATATATAGTTCAGTAGAAACCTACAAAAAAAACTAAGGCTATAAGTACCACTCCAACAGCTATAATTTCAGTTGAAGGGCAATTTATCCCAACCAGCTGCTTTTATTAAACAGGAAACATCTTCAATTATTTCGAAATATTTAATGAAAATAATTTTCCTCACAGTTTGCAGTGTTATTGTTTTGTCTAGACCAATATCTTCTGATTAGAAGTAATTTGAATGATTGGGAATTCATGAAAACTAAATTAATGATAAATATTAATCGAAACAAAGGCGAGTTGCATTTATTTCCTTTAATATTTTATTCCTGACTCATCTTTTTCTGCGCCCTTTAATAGTTCATTTGTCTTTGAATATAAATATTGTTCTGATAATTGACAAAAAAGTTTTAGTTTTATTTCATGTGATTCCATTAATCTATTGCTTTTTGTTTCTGGAAAAGCTCATATTTAAATTATTTCCTCATAATAATGTAAACAATTAATTACGGGTAGGATGTAAAAATAATGTATACTTTTGAAAGCATAATGCACGTATAGTATTGCTAAAGTGTTAAGAGAATTTTAATATATTTTGACGGCATGTGTACAACTTAATTTCGCATGAGGGAAAGTTCGACAGATTAAGAGATACATTATTCAAATATATATTTGTTTCTTTAGCGAAATATTTTTTACTAACATAATTGTATTTATATTTCGAAATTTTAAAATCCTGATAAGCAATCGACAAATACCATCCTAACAGATACTCAAGCTGAATTTATTTTAAAAAGCAATTTCATTCTTTTATTGTGATTAAAACAAGAACAGGGAATATGTTCCTACTAATAAAAATAAACCACATGGTACTCATATAATATGTATACATAAGAAGTCTGTTACAGAAGTCAAGATTTAGTCACGGACAAATCAACTACCGCATTATCAAAAAATGTGAGAAACAATATTTTTTCTAAACTTTATATAACTTTATATATTTATATAAACATCAGGCATATTTACAGTCAAAATAATGAGAAAATTATAGTTTTTCACAAAAAAGAAAATACGTTTGTAATTAATTTCACGAATCGAAATATTTTAAAAACTCTTTACTATCTTTGCAATATCTTTTATTTTCCACACATATATTTTAAATAGCATTCATCACTAATGTTATGTATAGTAGTGATTCTATACCGAAATTATTTTGATCTATGCTAAATTTCATTCAATATAAATTAATTAGAAACTAACATTTATGTTAAAAAATGAGAAATGGTGATATTCAGTAATGATTAAGCAAATACATATATATGCTTAATGGGGAATGATTGAAAAATTTATTTAAATATTATTAATTTTCTTTAAATAAATCCATATTTAAACTATATATCATATAATTAATTTTCTAATTAATTTGAAGCTTTTGAAATATTATTTTATTATTTTTAATGATATTTTATACTTTTTCCCACAAATTAATTCGATTTTTTTCTAAATTTCTTGTTAATGTTATTTCTTAATAACTGAGGTTATATATGAAAATTATTTTAATTCAAGATATTTCTTTTGTAATAATTTTTATGACGTTAAATTTTTAAACATTATTTAAATTTGTTTATCCTAACTACATCAAACCCAAGTGTTTTAATAATAAAATATCTTTTATTAATTACTGAGTTTCATTTTAATACTTAATTGATTTGCAAAAAATGTATAGTATTCTGTTAATTTATTGTTAACTTCCTGTTTTAAAATAACTATTAATTTTAAAAAAGCTAAATAACAATACAAATCGAATATGCAATTTTTGATGAATGACTGTAATAACCTAAAGGAACTTAATATTTTTTATAGAGAAAAATACCATAAAAATGTTCTCCAAAATAATTTTAAGAGTTCTGAGATTTCTATATTTCTGATACTATGCATACTAAGAAAAGTTAATGTGACGAGCATATTAATTAAGTTTCCTACAGTATGAAAATTAATTACTTTACCAATATTCACTTTGGCGCCTTAAAAGCGACACTTCTGTAACCGTAACTGTGCTGCAAGACAAGCCGCCTTATTAGCACGAAGATGCTATTTCTGCAGTAGGAAACTCTTGACGGAAGCTTGACTGAGGGTGGGGGGTTGGCGGAAGGATGCCTGATGAATTGACACGGAATTAATTCCTTTACGGGTGTTTAATCCCCAGAACTCAGAGCCCCAGCTTTTCCAGTTTTGCAGTTCAATTAATTAACGGCGTGCTTTTTCGACTAAAACTGAACGGAAGAAGCTTAGCATTCTACAGTTCCAAAAGGGCCCCTAATTAACATGCAGATTATAAGTTGGAAAACAAATTCTGATTCTTCACCTGAAATGGCTCGGAATTTTAATGATAAGCTGTTTCCTCTGTTTGGTGCTGGAGCCAGCTTTTCCAAGAGCAAACGATTCATTATTTTCGGGGCCCCACAGAAAATACGTCATTAATGGCTCTGCGCTTTTACACGTTTTTACACATAGTTCATTAACTTTTGTTTCGTAATGTGCGCGTGCAATGATGACACGTAAGCAGTTTTAAAATAGTTTTACAATTTATAATCGAGTGGAATTCGGCATTGTAATAACAGGATATTTGCGTATTCAGTAGGGTGGTCTATTTGTTTTAAAATTTTATCGCTTCCTGTGAGAAGCAGAGAACAGCAAATTCATTTTTGAATTTTTAATGATTACAATTTAATTGGATTTAAGTAGTATGTATCCATATTACAAAATAGTTAATATAAATCTACAGAAATTTTAAGCAATTTTTTTTTACGTACTTGTGGTAAAATATGTATTTATATTGAAATATTTTAACGATAGTCAATCATAAAAAGAATGCACATTTTAATAATTTTCGAATTACTATTTTTTTACGTGATTCTGAAATAATTAGCCCTTCTTTGCATAATGGTGGAAGTTTCCATCATAACCTATAATGCCCAAAAATTATATAAAAGAACAAGTTCACTTTAAGTGGATCGTGTTTGGATACCTTTTTAATGTCCATTGCATAAAAAGAAACATAGCTGTCAAAAATAAACAAGTGTCATTATCAGTGAAACGAGCTTAAAGTTGTCTCATTCCGCTGTTTGTTGTAGTTGCAATAAACGTATGATTTAGTTTATAATTTTGTTTTATTATATTAGAGTTTCTATTACTAAAATATTGAAAATGAGTGGAAGAAAGGTTTGTAACACGTGTTTCTGTTATTTTCCTCTTTTATTTCTCTTTAGTACTAAGCTAATGATCTAACTTTGGATGATGGAAATTTTTAGCATATTGTTTTTTGCTAAATTTATACTATAAATATATACTAAGATTTTTTTAACCATTTTTCCTTTAATTTTGAACATGAATTATATCAACTGGATTTATTTCACCAATAGAGAAAAACTCATGCAAAGAAGGGTTAAGTAATATCTGTCATTCTTTCAAAAGTAATCGTATAAAATATTGCAAGTAAACCAGAATACAATATATTTTCCAAATAAATAATTTTTTTTAAAAAATGTATATTGTTTAATGCCTAAGAGATGAATCAAACAATTTAAGGAAAACTACTAAAATTACAACAGTTGATTGAACAAATAAACCTATTTTAAATCTTTTAACCCTATTTGAACTTTGCAGACAACATACATATTTTTATGCTCAGTAACTGCTTATGACAAAGTACGTTGTATAAATGGTATCACTATATGCACAGTATGTTACATTTGTGCCCAATTAACATGCTGTATGTGTTTATGTGCAAAAAAATAAGTTGAGTAAATAAAATTTTAATTCTTGATCACAGGTATTTTAAATAGTGAATATCGGAATATATGATTAAAATTAAGCAAAGACAAATTAGTCAAATGTTAAGTTTTACTGGGATAAATTAATAATGGACTTATTAATTTGTGCTAGAAAATCAATAATGAACTTATTAATTTGAGCGGGACAAAATAGTAATTAATTTGTCTCTATAGAACATAATAAACGTTATTTAGGATAGTTACCCAAGCACATGAAAGCTCTTATAATAATGTTTTTGATGAGCAATTTTCAAAGTAAATGAGCTTTTATCAAAATATTAGTGTCTGCTACATAGATGACTTATTTGCAGATGTGTTAAAGATTACACCACGTATCAACTGAGTTTTATGGTTCTGTCTTAGGATTTCATGTCTCTCCAATAATCGATAAGCTACATTCATGTGCTGGTAATGCAATTTAAGAATAAATTGATTGAATTACAAGAAAAATAAATTTGAAGTTAACATATATAATAGATTTGTGGTATTTTAGAAGTGTAAATTCATTTGCTTGAAGTGAATAACAAGAAAATTAGCTTATTGAAACTTCTCATAAAACTTAGAAATCTTGGATGAGAGAAGATGACTTTTGTGTTACTAAATTGTTATGACTTTTCTGACTTTTAAATGCATAATTCTACTACAAATTATATTTAGTAATATTTAACAGGATATTATTATTTAATCTTACACATTATGCAGATTTATTTTTTTTTTCCAATTTACCAAAAATATTTTCTATGTGATATAATCCACTGAAACCTAAATTTTTTAAAAATGTTAGGAAATGAATCAGAATTATTAAATAATTTATAAACCTGCAAACTAAATTCAGTGCGATAATATTTAGTGACATTAGCATGTTATTCAACATTAATAAAATATTCAAAATGATCCAATTTAAATTAGTTATAAATTTTAGTCAAATTAATAGTTTTCAAATCTTAAAAATTTATGAATTATGAAATTATGTATGTAAATGGTGTTATCAATTTAAAACATAAGGTGTTTTATAACAATACAGAAATACCAGGTATTATTTACCTTCAAAATTGTTTAATAGTATTTTTCTTTGTAAAACTGTTTTCGCCATTAAAATTATATTTATTTCTGTAAAATGTAGGGAATTATTGCCAAAGTCTTGATCAGTATAAAACAAACGGAGTCCTTGTATGATTTTTTTATTCTGAAATTATCGAATTCTCATACAATTTATCTAGAAGTATATTTAAATAAATCTCTTTCAATAAATCAGTTAATAATAAGTAAGATAAGAAGAAAAGTAAAATAAATTTTAATAGATAGAGGGAATTCTGTCTCTTAAATTTATTTTTTTATACACTCTCATTATATATTAAATAGCTATACATAATTAGGTTTAAAATAAATAATAAATATATAATTTTAAATATATAACTAAATTAGGTTAATTTTTATATATTTAAGAGCTACATGTTACTATATTTAACAACATAATTAATTACATATGAAATCAAAGTTTCTTAAAACTGAAATACTATTTTTACTATTTATACAATTTTTTTATATAATTATTACAACAAATAAACACTTTTATGAGCAAATATATCAAAATGACAATTTTTTTAAAGCTTAAAATAGAAAATAATAAACAAAGCCTTCATTTGATAATTTAATAATTAAATAAATTGTCTAATTGCTTTATTATTTGAAAATAATAAAAGTTTTCAGTTAAAGTAAACTATCTTAAAAGTACTTAGAGATGTATAATTTATATATCCCTAAATACTTTTTAATTATTTTACTTTTAAGAATTAATCTTGAGTATTTAAAATTTCATCAAGATAAAAATAAAACTTTTATCTTGAGTAAATTTTTTAATTTTTTGTTTCAGAAAACATTTCGATTTCTATCAAAAAATATTATTCCAAAATTTTGGAACAAAATCATTTACTATCTAATTTATGAACACTGATTTTGAAACATGATAGATTAAAAGAATTAGGCTTTCGATTTGAAAAACAACCTGTGAGAGTAGATATATTATCACTGAAAGAACAGTCATGAATTATGTAACGCAAACTTATGCGCTTGTAAGTAACGAGAGTCAATGACATAAATAAAAAAAAATAAAAAAAACACGCGTGAAAATGCTGGGTAATAGCCTCGTAATTCTCATCTTTTCGGCAATATATTCCCCATCTTGTCGCTGTATTTCTTGTTTTCGCTGCAGTAAGGGTTATTGGAAAAATGGTGTTTTATATATTGATTTCTAGAATGGTTTTTTCAAGAATTTTTTCACGGTAAGTAATGCATTTGGGAATGAATTTTAAAAGATACAAATATTGGTTTTGGTAAATTTCTACTCACATTGAAACAAAACTTATTTTCAAACATATCTCACACTTCTCAGGTTATTATTAAGAGCTAGGCTAAAAACCAATAAATATTTTTTTAATAAACTAGCTTTGAATTACCTTTTGTAAAATAGCATTGCTTTATTTATTTTAATTACTTAGAAGCGGATGCGGCATAATTAACTAACATTTGTTATTTTTCTTTTGAAATAATATATTTTCTAATTATTTAGAAATATAAGTGAAAAATAATAAACAGATTTAATTAATTATTAAATAACACATTGGTTTATCTTATGATATATTTTATCCTGTATTTAACAAAACAGAAAAAGAATTGAATTGCATAAATAGTTGATGAATATTATAGACTTTAAACATGTAATACTATGTTATATTTCAAATCAAAAAACTTTAATTAGGTGTATTTTATCATTAGTATAACCTCTAATCAGTTGACAACTTTTCAATGTCAACTTTCCTCTAGGGACTTGGAAAATTCAGTTAGTTAAATTGTAATTCCATTATTAATTTATTATAATTTTATACTTTAAAAACAGCATAAATTTCATATTTTCTTCATTACTTACATCATACGGGCACACATTCATGTTAACTGAATATTCCAATTTTTAAAATATATTTATGTAAACACGAAAAGCGCATTTATTATTTAATAATTTATTAAATCAGCTTTTAAAACGCTGTGCATCTGAGGTTGAATTAAAAATATTCAGAAGAATATGGAACAAATGAAACTTTATAAATTATCTATGGAAGTTTATGCTCTATAAAAATGAACCATTTCTTACATTGTAGGAAACAAAACATTTGCAGAAAAATACAGAATACTTCTTAATGTTTTGCATTTCAAGCAATTATACACAATTTTAGAAAACAAAAATTTAAATAATGCAAAATATTAAAAAAAATAATAAAAATCAAGATTAAATAAGATTAAATTCGGAAATTTGCTTGTTGAAAAACCTGTTTAAGCTAGTTAAAGAAATAGTTTCATTTTGGATTTCGCAAGAAATCTGGTATTTTGTTAAATAACATTATTTTATAAAGTTCTAGGAATGTGTATATTCTAAAAAATTCTTAAAATTGTATGTAAATTTAAATCTATTATTTTTTGGCAAATTACGTGCACAGAACATAAAAAATAAGTACATAAGAACAAGAAAAAATATAACTATAAGGTACAGAAATAAACACAATAAGCTTACAATTGATTTCTATGATGAAAAAAAAATTGCTTTAAGAAATTCAAGTATAACTATTTTTATGAGAAAAATAATATATCTATATATCATATGATGAATTTTAATAAGAATTGTATATATAAACTGCAAAGATAATAATTTATAATCTTTTCAATTTACTACAAGTCTAAATAAAATAGATTGAAGACTGACTTGAATACATTATAATTGTGAATACGATATTCAATGGCAAATAAATATCAACTTGTCCAAAGACAAGTATGGTGGAAAAAATACTAAAGAATAAAATAAAAATATCACCAATGTCTGCAACTAAATCACGTAGCTTCAGAGTATGAAAGGACAAGGCATAAGGATTAGTTTCCTCTACATGCTAGCTTTATGAACGAGTAAAAGAATCTACAAACTACATCCAGGTAAAAAGAAAGACGTGCTACGAGTACAGTTCTTGGTAAATTATTTATCATACGAAACACGATTTGGCGATGCTTTGTACGTCAGTTTCCGATGTTGGCGACATCGATCAGAACTCGGTGCAACCGACAGACGTTGGATAGTGCGTGGGATGTGAGATTTCGAATTAGGACGAGCTAATGGGTGTTATTATATTCCTACTAATAACAGCTCAGCGTTTTCCATGGCAGATGTGTCTTATGGACCTCGCTATTTGGTGGTGAATCACGTATTCGGAATCTCAATGTTCGCTTTATCACAAATCATCCACTCCATTTAATAACTGTAGATCGTTGTTAATCATTAGGCTGGTTGATGTTGAATTGAAATAAGCCTCAAATATGTTGAAATTGCGTGGAAAATGCTCATAATTTATTTCATTCGTACATTGATATTCAATTCAAGAAAGAGATACATTTGGATATTTATTATGAGCATTCTACAAATATTTCTTGTAATATTCTAATATAATGTATTACAAATATTCTGAATAAACCATAAATTCTTTTCTTCAGTAAATAAGTGGAAATTTTTCTAAGCCAATATATTAAAGTTATGAATATCTAGGTAGAATTTATAGCTCATTATACTATAATCAGTATGATTATAGCTCATGCTGGATTTTTTTTTTCAATCTATATATATCATTTTAAATATACCTTTCGAGAAATATCTATAAAATCCGGATTTTTTGTTTTCAAATTCAATCCAAGTATATCAAATAATCTCTATAAATTTAGATAAATATCTATATTAGAGTATGTAAATTTTGCACACATCAGAGTTTAATGCTTTTTTTCTGGAAGACATAATTTACAATATTATGTAATGTACGCGTTTAATGTATTTTACTTTTTAAATTTGTAGACATTAACCACTTGTATATGCTGTCAAAAGTAAATATTTCTCATTTAACAATAGCAGTTATAAAAAAACGTATAAAAAACTACCGAATTTCAATTCACGTGGCATAAGAAAATTAATTGCTCCGACAAAAGTTTGTTAGAATTCAGTTATACGCGAGAATATTGAATAAAGCTCTGATGAATAAAATAAATTATATCATTCTAAAAACATATTCTTCGAAGTAACAATTTTCACTCTCTGATTTTTGGATAAAATTCGAATTTAATTTTTGTTTTAAAAATGATTGGCTGTACATAAAATGAATGTTTATTTATCAAAAATATAAAAATGTTTTACCAGGAGAAAAATAACTAAGCTTATTAAATATTTAGTTCATTTCATGAACTACCTAAATACAAAGAACGTCTTAATAAAACTAAGAAAATGAGATCTTATAACTGCGTATTGCTTTTAGAATTGTACATCAAAAACCTTCATCAGCACGTTCGAATATTTAATTTAGCAGTAATTTTTCATCAGGAGAAAGTTTTTGAGACGGAGGTTATCTTTAGTGCTGTTGGCTTATATTTACTGCTATTGACAAAGCATGTCTTTCAGCTATTGGCACATTGGATATAATCACTTGTGTTTGAGTACTTTGTTTTTGAATTGCAAAATTTACTAAAAAAAATTAAACAAAAATAATAACTGTTTTTTATCTTTCATTTACGGAATTATTTCTTAATTTGTAACATTGTAGAAAATTTCATAGAAAATAATTTAGCCTTCCATAGAATTTGAAATGATAGAAGTTTCCATTTAAATTAAAATAAATTATCTGTTTTTCAACAAAATGTAGCGAGTAATCTAACAACAAGCAATATTGTGTGGCATTTATCATTAACTACAGATAAAAACTCTGGTTTTCATTTACGTATTCAAGTATTTTAAGGAAAAATGAATAAGTATTATAAATACTCCTTCTCAGGACAGACGTTCATGTAGAAAACAAAAGTACTCAGATATAAAAAAGTACTCAGATATAAAACAAAAGTACTCAGAAACGAAGTACTCAGATGTTGTTTCTTAACAATATTTAAGATTACAACAAGGATACTTAACGCGGTAGAGCCCCGGTATCCCAGTTAAGTGTTTTGATTTCTTTCTTTTTTTATCGAGTGCCAGCCAGGCTAGCAAAATGGGGTGTGCTGCTCCATTTTTCCAATTGAACCATAATTTGGTGAGGAGTCCGACTTCCTCAGTACACGCATGCCATAGGTACCCGTTTACAGGGTAGGAAATCATTCATAATCGATACATACAAGGAAATGATAAAGACAGGAGAGAGTGAGAAAGTACATATATGCCCGAACCGAGATTCGAACCAAGGACGTCCCTATTCGCAGTCAGCCGCGCTGATCATTAGACAAGGTGGGCGGCCTTTTAACTCCTTAAATTTAGTACATAACAATAGTAGATTTTTATCAGTATAACAAATGTATCTTACGAAGGTGGTTTTTCGAAGGCTGAAGTTCACCAAATATATATATATATATATATATATATATATATATATATATATATATA
>JAPDSC010161805.1:131855-157405 GCA_026290005.1 Latrodectus geometricus | reverse complement strand
ACTATTTTTGACATTAAAAACTTAAAATCACATACTATTTTTGACATAAAAAACACAATTACTCTAAGTGAAATGCCACATTGTTTAATATATTTCATTAATGATAAATATAGATTAGCAAAATAGAATATTTCAAAAAAAGGGTTGACAAAACCTTGAGGAACCGGAATATACTATTAATTGCGAATGATTTCTAAAAAATCTAGTCTCTAAGAACACTTTTTATATCATTTATTTAGAAAAAAGTATTGCTTTTGTAATGATTCAATTGTTTTTTAATGTTCGGTGAACAAACAATTTAATAATTTCCAAAGATATATATTGATAGTTCATTATTATAATGCTGCTTTTTTCTTTTGGTCTAGTCTCCTTTTTTACGGTCGAACTCCATAGAGTTTCTCACAATAAAAGCATTTTTTACAGTAGAGCAGTTAGAATAACTACAAGTTCACATAAGCACTGGTAGATGCTTTATAGTGACAGAAATTCTCACCTTGAAAAACTGTGGAGAATCACATCGTTCTCGATTCATAATTTTCTTTCCTATAAAATCAATTATGTACCTAGATAATGTCTTTAGATGTCAAAACAGTTTAATATATATGCCATCACGCCAGGTGATGGGCCAGTATGACGATGACGAATGCACGCTGCCAGTGTGCGTTCACCACGATGCCGCCAAACATGGGTGTGACCATCATGATGCTGTACACAAAACCTGGATTTATCTGAAAAGATGACGTCTCGTCATTCATGCGTCCAGTTTCGTCGTTGATCACACCATTGAAGGCGTTCTTGTCTATGACGGAGCGTCAAGGGAAGCCGCAGCCATGGTCTCTGAGCTGAGAGTCTATGCTGCTGCAAACGTCGTCGAACACTTGTTGTCTTCCAAACAACCCCGTTTCTTCACTCACGGCTCGTGACGTGGTTGCACGATCCATTCCCAGATAGCAAACAACGTCCAATGAACATCCCTCGGACATCCAAAATATCCATATTTGATCCTCCGACGTCTTGGATGTGATTTGGACGTCCCCTGGATGTTCTTTGAGAAAGTCCTCAGGACAGCCTTGTAAAGCTGTTCTAAGTATGTCTTTTTATGGATCTGTTTTGGATGATCTGTTGATAAACATCCTGAAAAGGTTTTTTTACATCCTTTTTTGGTTTTTCTAACAAATGATCAGAATGCGTTTTTTTATTTACTTATAAAATTAAAAAATCATATCAATTTGTTAATAAATGTAAATAATTTTGTGCTACATTGTATTTAGCAATTAAAATGAGAATATATTCTCATTTTAATTAGTAGAAATCACCTTATGTAAAATTAATGAATTTTTGTGCTATTAAAGATCCTGTCTTTTATTTCATCATAATTATAAACAAAGATATATGTAAAAACAAAAGAGTATGTTTGGCAAAACTATAGTTTTTTGAATACGACAATTTAAAAGGGATTTTCAAGGGTTATACGACTGCTATGAAGACAGTACATATATTCTAAAGGTAAGTTATGTCAATACGTTAGATCAATACGAATTGATAAGTTTTAAAATAATTAACAGATTACAAAGTATAATAATATTTTTAAAATATGTTCATAATGTTTATTCAAATTTAATATAATGTTGTATTTACTTCCGCTACATTTTGTTTTCCAGGTAAGGAAAAAAAAAATCTTGGTAAAATTTTCTCTTGTTACAATTTAATTTATATAATGCAATTTTGACTGAAAATTACAAACGCTCTTCAGTTTATTCTTCACCATTAAAAATATCATTTAATTAAAATTATTAAAGCGCTTATAAAAACAGTTGATTTTCTCGAAGAGCATTTAGAAAAAAGAATTATTTATGTATGGGACATAATTTTTTTATTATATATATATATATATATATATATATATATATAAGAATGCAAAGGCTTTAAATGCGATTTTATCAAATTCAAAAACTCGAACAAGTTAACGCTAAACCAACAAAGTTAGAGTGCACGCACGTTTATAAATTCGTAGTTAGTGCCCAAGTTCTAAATAAAAAGACTTGGTGTTAAATCAAGCGAAAGAAATTTGCTCCGTTCATTTAGACGCATGCGCAGAAAAGCTTATATTTCAAACCGGAAGTCTGCTTACGTCAAGAACCGGAAATCTGCTTGGGGAGCCACACGAAATCGCTGGTAGTGCTTACACATCGAACAACGTGAACGAAGATTTAAAATACTAAGATTTAAGAAGATTTAAAATACTAAAATATTAATAATATATAGAAGATTTAAATACTAGAACTTGTTATAACTTTTCACAAGCAAAGAATTCTATTGAAGGTGAGTGTAAAAATGTTTATTGTTTATACTTAAACTTTTAAAAACTTATATATACTATTTATCATAATTGTTAAGCCTTACGTTACTGCTATCAAAAAGTAGATGATTGTAAACATATATTCCAATGTTATAATTCAATGGATATTTTAATTCGCCCATTATTAAGATCATAAATGCTAAAGATTTTATTTTTAAATTGTTTTTTCATGTTAAGAAGTTAATATTAAGGTGTGATGTAAAGTACTTGTATTGTTCTAATCTTATGTTTTGAAACTAAATATATGATTTCTTAATTTGTGTATAATTATTATACTGTATAATGCATCAAGTTTTTTCAATAAATAAATAGCAATATTCAGGCTGGCTAATTTTATGTATTCTTCTCATTTTACAATTTATGAATGTAGAAATTTTTAGTTTAAAAATTTTACTTTAAAATGTTATGAAAGATCATTTGTTAATCACAAAGTAGCTCCAAAGTCATTATATTTTTTAAATTGTATTGTTTTAATGTGTTGAATGTATTTATAGGGAATTACAGAGCTAAAATTAAAACTGAATGTTAAATAATTCATTCCTAAATTTGAGTGTGTAAGTAGATTATTAATAAAAAAGTCATCTTACAAGTCATTATATTATTTAATCTTCATTTAGAAAGGAATATTTAATAACACAAATTTTATTTAATAATAAATTTTAAAGAAAAATGTATACATTTCTAACATGAAATTTTATTTTCTTAAAATTTTGCATGATGATTTCACTAAATAAATTTTTGATTCAAAAAAACAAATTTATATTCTCTTTAAATGAAAAAGATGCATCTCTAGTTTAGATTTTTCAGAAATTTTAAAGCAACTGCAGATTATAAAATTACGGCTGGAAAGGATTGAATTTTGGACTAATTTTATATTTAATCAATTTGAAAGGTTATTTCTTTATCAGACTAATTTTAATATGTTATAAAAAGTATTAAAAATTTAAAACTTGCTATTTCATTGTTGGGATTTGTTATGTCTTTAAGTCCATGTGTTGTTTATTTTTTAACTATCAAATGAGAATCTAATGGTGATAAGAAAATTATTTTGCTTTATTGCTTTACAAGTGTTGAATTTTTTTAACAGTAGCTCTTTTAAACTAATTTATATCTTTAAAATAAAATTTAAGTTGTTGAAATAATCATTAAACCTTAACATATAAAGTTTTGTTTCTGATAATCTTGATCTTTCTAGATTATCTTATAAAATATTAATTTCTTTTTTTAATAATAGATGCAGTTTGTTTTCATATGCCTCAAGTTACAAAAGGAGAGATGGCTAAGAGCATATTGAATTGGCTGCGGCATGCTGAAGAAAGGGCGGAGAATTAGAAAAAAATAATGATTGTGTAAATAATAATGATTTTAATAATAATAATGGTTGTGAATAAAAATTGAGTGTGTATATAGAATTCTGTGAAATTAACAATCTAATAACTATATTTTGTCCCAAATTATATTTCATTTAATTTCTTAAATTCATTTGATTTATACTTAAAACTGTGCAATTTTGAATCACTCTTTAAATGAAAAAAGAATTTTCAATATTTCAAAGAAAACAAAATATAATTATGGTGTTTCAAATGGAATTATGG
Organism: Latrodectus geometricus; assembly: GCA_026290005.1. Taxonomy (NCBI): domain Eukaryota; kingdom Metazoa; phylum Arthropoda; class Arachnida; order Araneae; family Theridiidae; genus Latrodectus; species Latrodectus geometricus. Next base: position 153,451 of record JAPDSC010161805.1, on the reverse strand, counting down.
TGTAATAAATCATAATGATGCTGTTAAAATAGTCTCATGGAAACATTTCAGAAATTGGCTATTTTCTTATGTGAGAAAAATAAAAATTAGATAATTATTAATTAGAACTTAATTTAAGTGTGCCAGTTGAAATCGTGGATTCTCTGTTATTTAAATGATTGTTGTAGATTAAATGAGTTAATTTTCATGTGCATTTGTGTGTGTGAATAAAATGTTTTGGTATATATATACCAGTGTTTTATATACATATATATTTATTTATTTTTCTTTTTTAAAATACAATCATTTAAAAATTCTTCCTGTGTTACAAACAAATGCAAATATTTTAATCTATATTACAATATATATGCTTATATTAAAATTGATATATTTGTATTTATTTCTTCTATGAAATTTTAATCGCTTAGCAGTTCCCCCTGTTTCACATAAGCATAAATTCAAATATTTAAATCTATATTAATATATTTGCTAATATTGTAATGCATTTGCTTATATTAAAACATGTATATTTCTCCTATATTTAAAAAAATGCTACATTGTTTAAAAGTATGATATACTTCTAAACAATGTAGCCTTTTTTTAGATATCTTTCATTTTAAAAATTTAGCATTTAGATATACCCCAAAAGAATTCCTTTGTCAGAAGTATTAATATTTCCTTCGAATGAAATTTTCGGTTAATAATTTGACAATTTTATTGCATTTATTTTTTAGAACAGTAGTAATTTATATTCATAATAATGTTGCAAAAAAAATTAAAGAAAGGAAAAATAATTATTTTTCATTTCTTTATTTTTTTGCGAAATGGTATCAGTCACTACTTACAGAAAAAAATAACAGTGAAAAAAGCTTTATGAATAATAATGAAGTTATAAACAGAAATACACATAATTATTAGTAAATAAAGTATGTAAACTTTAATAACATACAAAGAGTTTACTGAATTATTGCAGAAAAAAATAACAGTGAAAAAAGCTTACTGAATAATAATAAAGTTATAAGCAAAAATACACAATTATTAGTAAATAAAGTATGTAAACTTTAATAACATACAAAAAGTTTACTGAATTATTGCAGAAAAAAATAACAGTGAAAAAACTTAATGAATAATAATGAAGTTATAAACAAAAATACATATAATTATATTAGTAAATAATGTAAACTTTAATAACATACAAAAAGTTTACTGAATTATTGCTTAAAAACAATGATAGTGCACATTATTTAATACTAAAATTTAAAAACACGCTTAATATGGCTGTTATATGAATGTCCAAATATGTGTCAAATCACGTCCAATATGTGCCAGATTACGGCCAATATGTACCAAATCACGTCCAATATGTGCCAAATCACGTCCAATATGTACCAGATCACGGTCAATATGTGCCAAATCACGTCCGTCTCGGATGTCTATGGGACGACCTACGTACGTGTTACTTCCGGACATTGGTACGTGCGGAGAATGTCCGTAAGACGTCGCTGCACCCCTACCGGACGTCCTCTTAAGTCCAGGTGGACGTAAGAGGACGTTCTCCGAACATCCTGAGGACCACTGTTTGCTATCTGGGATTACGGCCATGTGGATAATATGCCTGTCTTCTCGGCTGCTAGTGATAGGTGGCCGTTAAGATCCCACATGGCGTTCCATATTACCGTCCTGAACCCATCGATTCCATATTCCACTAACAGTCATTGGATCTCGACCGACGCGAGCAGCAATACTGTGATAAGATAAACCGCAATCCCGGTACGCTACAATTCGAACTTTATCAATGTCAGAAACGTGCTGGTACGCATTTCTCCTTCTTATACAAGGCATCACAACAACTTTTCACCAGGCAACAACGTTCAAATGCAATTTGTGTATGAGGAACCGGCTGAACAATTCCCTCATTTAAACACAATGTAGGTGTCACTACTGGCGCCTGCTTTGTCTGAATGCGCTGAAAAGCTAATCATTTGCATATCACAGCACCTTCTTCCTTTCGTATAAATTTCTCGTCTGTAGCATGTCGCCTTCTTGGTGTAGCAATTTTAATGGCCAGAAGTGCATATATATATATATATATATATATATATTAAACTTGCGTTTTTTAATTCAGTCGTATTTAAAAACTGGGAAAGAAGGAATTTAATTAAAGTACAGTTTTTACCTATATGTAATTCGCGTATTATGTGTTTAGGATAATCCGTTTAGAAACATTCTCTCCGTCAGAAATACTTATAAGAAAGTTTGGAAAGAAATAACCGTATATGTTTCATAAAATAAATAACAGTTGGTACCACGACACACACCTGAGTTGCTTAAGCTATAGTCAGCTTTGTTTAATTGCATTCAAGAACAAATTTGGTTCTTTCTAAAGGTATTGCAGTTACATTTCGCTAATTTCATTTCACAATTTGTCTTCATGTGAGCTGTTGCGATTTGAAAATATTCAACATCGTACATCGTCATATGAAAGCGATAACTTATAATTTACGCAGCAGATTTTAAATTGAAAGCTGTAACGAAATCATATAATTAAATGGCAACAAATGTGTTAATATGATGTGAAAAATAAAGCCCACGCGGTATAAAAGAAAAATGTATAGAATACGTAGTTTAAAAATATTTCCTTTCTTTTTCTTTTAAATATTAATTAAACAAATCTATATATTTTTAAATATATCTGACATCGTTTTAAAAGTTATTAGAAACTAAATATCGATAAGAATTACAAGAATCTTCTCGAAATTATCTCTCATATATCATAACAAATGCTTTTTTTTTCTGTACAATTTACTATATTTTTAATCATAATGTGCATTTTTTTTTTTATTTTACGTGACACCCATATTATCAGCAGTACATATTTTAAGCTATTCACCGAAATAAATTGCTGCGGATTATGCGACACTTTTTTTTTTCCTTTTACTCGACAAAAGGGTCGTACGGATAATAGGCCGCTGCAGATTATATACAGGAAAATATGATATTTCAATTGTGTTTAAATATAAATATATTTTACAATAATTTGTTCTGTAGCATTAACTATGACATTCATAAAAAAAGATATCGGAATAATTAATATTCGAAGATATAAATTAAAAGTTTTTTTAGCTCCAACATTTTTAAATTAATTAATATATATTGTACATTTCCTTATTTGAATAAAGTTTATACTAAAAGATAATTTGCGCCGTTTTATTTCTTTTTATTTTTTAAAGTATTTTCGTTTAAAATTTAAACCTTTTTTAGAAGTATTATACTTACAAAGTTACCCAGATTCTATTTTAAAGAATCTAAGCAAAATGAAATAAGCACTTTTGTTTTATTATTGAATTTTTTTGACTACACAAAAGCCTTTAACTACAAAAAAAAAGAAATGAAAATTTTTTTCTCTGAAATTTGAATATAATATTGCTGCATAATAATTAGTCTAAATAATATTATATTGAAAACTCCGGGAAACATATTACTTTTTTTTATCAGTTAAATGTTTATGTTCCTTTAAATAAAAATATTCTCTTAAAATCATGTCAAATAATGCATATTATAAGTACATTAGTATAGATTATTGATTCGGTTTTAATAAAAAGATGATTTCTAGTGATAAAATAGGACTATTAAGATGTGAATAATTTAAATATAAAACCAAAATATATTTACATTACTAGAATAAAGCTGAAAAGTTTAAATATTGATGAAACATAAGTTAATAACCAATTTAAAATGAAGGACAATATGTCAAAAATTTAATTGCTTTCAAATAAATAATGCAATTTTTTTATACTCAATAGTATTTATCTGCCTTTTAAATGTATGAATCAGTCTATAATGAAATATTAGTCTCTTTCATATAGAAAATACATGAAATTCACTTACTGTGATTGTTATATTTTAAAAACTACATAAATATTTGTTTAATCTACAACTTATTACATAATCAGAAAATATTTGGAATCGCTTTCACAGCTGGCAAGAAAATGAACAAAAAAACATATGCTGGATATATATTAAATGTTCAAATATTCAAAATTTCCTCTAATAATGAAAATAATATCCTCAAATTTTTGTGCCTATTTGTGCATATCCCACAGCTTTTAATTATTTCGACACTTCCAATTCACTTAATTGATCTAAAATTATAATCAACCATGTGATTGATATTCACGAAGTGCTACTTGGGTAATTAGGATTCGCGTATGAGTGCACTGATAAATAATCTAAAACCTTCATTTTTTGTAAAAGAGGTAATGTAATTTTTTCAAGCTGTATTAAATTCTGAATGGTTACCTTGTTTTAATATTCTTTTATATAAAAACAAGTTCTTAAGGTAATGTAGTTTAATGCTGTTATATTTGTCTTTATGAGTATATTTTGATTGTTATCAAGGCATTCAATAACGGTGGAATAACGCTTTTTTTATTTTGCAGTTAGATAAGTTATTTATAACGGTGCAATAACACTTTCCCATTTTGCAACTAGATAAGCTATTTATAACCGTGGAATAAGGCTTTTTTTATTTTGAAACTAGAAATAAGGTAACTTTCGAATATGGGATCCTGTGTCACACATTGATTTCCACAGTGATACATCTATATTTAACATATTCATATACTACTCTCATATAATTTTATTATCATCAAAGATAATAATTTATTGTGATAAATAGTTGCAATTTAGTGCCTGCACTAAGTTTTACACATATTTTATTATTTTTATACTCGCTCTTTATTAATTTTTATTTTTAACTCATGCATGTTTTCAATTCATATTTAAAAATTGAAATTTGAATTTAAAAAAATTTATCCATTTCTTTCAAATAAAATTTAAATTAACTGCTTCATTTTTTTTTTCATATTTAGGAAAATAATAAATAAAATTTACTAAATTTTATTTTTATAAAATTACGAAATCAAAATAAAATTTACAAAAATTTATGACACATTTTTGTCTAAAATGTTCGACTTGTTAATAGATGCCTTTCTGCTGTCTGCATGCACGTCATTTGAAATGCATTCTTGGGAATTTTTCAGGGTTTCCTCCCTTGTGAAACGTAAATAGGTATGTAATATTCATTCTTTGTATAAACAAATACATGTACATTTTTTTTGCGTGAAATTTATTTGTGGGCTAACCATGCATAGTTGAAAGACAGCCCTCTTCCAAGGACAAGGTCCAAGGTTCGATCCCAGACACTGTTGAATTAAAGAAGCTGGATGTTGACGTTTTGCCTTCTGCACGCATGTCAATCGAGGGGCATTCTAAGGAGTTTTTCATGGTTATCTCCCTTCCAACATACGGCATACTCTCTGTGAAATATCCTCGAGGAATGCTACTAATATGCAGGTTAATAAAATACTTTACAACGAGCATTGACCATTACATGATTCACAATATGGTGTCAAATATGTTTTCTAGTTTGTTTTAATCAATGCTCATATTAAGGATGAAATTAATAAAGTTATCTTTAGAGTGTAAATCTTCCGAAGCAGTTTTATAAGCACGTCTATTGTGAAACTTACAGTTAAATAAATATTTTTCGTAAGGGAATAATTAGCCAATGAATTCAGAAAATATAAAATATTTCAATCTTCCCATTATTTATTTCAAAACTTTTTAAATGCAAAATAATAAAATATATTTTCAAAAATTTTATTAATGATAATTATAGAATATATGTAATGTAGCCACATTTGTGAGCTGCGATTTGAAAAGTTTACGAATAGTTCAAGCGTTATTGAATAAAAGTCAATTACTTTCATTTAGCTATAATAAGTAAAGCAATCAAATAGTCAATTCAAGGTTTCACATAAATTTTACAGATGTTATTTCTGGTATACCATTAGCTAAAGTTTTACTACAGTTTTGTACGTGCGAGTGTGGAGCTCGAATCTGAATACAAAATGTCTTGAATTCATTGATTATGCACGTCATAATCCATTGACTATGATGATGCACATTTTATGACACCCTCTAGCCTTGCAGGTGACCTTATAATAGCAAGGGAATGTTACTGGACTAAACTTATGATGTTTGTCGAAATAATTTTCTGCTGGTTGGGCCTCCCTAGGTGTGAAGGTCGTTCCATTCATGCCCAGCTAACGTCTGCGGGTGAACTTGAAGCCCAATCAGTCTTCTACCCCTGGTGCCCCTGATATTTTAATCAACAGAAGTTGTCTCCGTCCCGTCTACCATGATTTTCAGAGTACACCTGTTGACCAGGCCGTGACCTGTAGATTCGTCAATGGGTATACTTAGAGTCTAGCATATAGCGGACAAACTAAACCCTTTCCATCTTGCAAAAAGCACAACTCCAGCGAGGCTAGTCCTCAACTAGATTGCCTCGATTTCACCAGGGAAGAGTTTCTTGAGAACCCTCTCCTTTTCCTCGATTTTTTAAAGATTCATTGACTCATGGATCTGGTACAACTCCTCTATCCCAGATGGGATTGGAAACAACAACAACATTTTATGATATTTGAAAGTGTTTTGGAGGAATAGTAAAAATTATTACTAGATATCTTCTAGGGTGTTAGTTTCAGTGAGTCATTCAGACCATGATTGAATTTTGTGATTCCTCATAAGAAGATTATGGCAAAATTGTCTATATTGAGCAATATGTCATAATTATACAATTAAGACTCATAAGCCTTATTCAACACCAGCAGTAATAAAACGATATAAGAAAATCAAAAGATACATTTGCATCTCTTTCAAAGTTAAGATCATATTGAAAAGCCATACGCCTTCTTACAGGAAGCAACACAATAACTTTTGAACAGGTAACAGCATTAGTATACTTTAAAAACCTGCTGTAAAATTTAAAAGTTGCGTTAAAATAGATTATTAGCAATGTTTTTCATTCATAGCTGAATTTTGAAGAGAATAACTTTACGCTTCAACAACTGAATCATACGGTATTCCTGCTTCCGATGAGCACTTGAAACGCGTGGTAATTCAGTTGAAGTTCCTGATAAAAGTCGTAAACAAATCCGTTATGTCTTTATTTTCAGTTAATGCTCAATGAGGGACAAGAGAAAAGTTTGCGATCACTGCTTCTACATTACAAGAATTGTGAACCTTAAATGTCATTACTTTGATACCATATTAATGTTTTATTAACCTTTTAACTTATCCGGCTTCTTCAAGAAAGACACCTGTTGCGTTTGGATTTGATGGCTTCAATTTTCTCACCCTTGATCACAATGTAAATTGCTTATTAAAATAAGTTTTTGCTGTCAAAAGCATATCAAAATATTTCATCCTACTAAATCATTGGTTCACGTTGGCTTGCTAGTGTAGATTCTTCAGAGCAGAATGTCTTGAGTTCAATCCTATCCACTGTTGTGTAATGGAAGCTGATTATTGACCATTTTACTTTTGTATGTTTTCCTCTGTGGGTATTTATGTGTTTTACAGGTTTCCTCCTTTACGGCACGTGAATATGACCTGATATCTATAAAAAGTCGTACCGAAATTTACGATGTGGAAATTAAAATGAATAACAACAGTCTTACCCGTTAGGTTATCTACTACCTAGTTTCAAAGCCAATTAGTTCTTCAATTTGAATCATGATAAACTAAAAGAAACAACTTTTTTTTTTCTTTTAATTCGCGCTGTATTAATGGAAAGGATCTTACAAATTATTTGACATTCAAAAGCCTTCTCGTTTCAACATTTTAAGAATTAAATACTTATTAATCAATAAAGATTTGGTCTTAAATGTTGAAAAGAATATCGATTCAAGAATCTTAATCCTTCAAGTAATCACATAAAATATTCTATATAATGTTGCTTTTTCATCGTTTCACAAGCCTATTTTTATCAGCGCCTAAGATGAAGCCAAAAGCGCTCTTGGTACTTCTAAAGCTGCTTCTTGTTTTAGAATGTAAGACTTGTTTACATAGTTCTTAATATTTCTCGTAAAGTCAAATATGCTTCTGATCTTTGTATTTCAATAAGAAGGTGAAGTAGTTCATTTGATAGTTATATCGATTGATTTTTAAGTTCAAATTTCAATTGTAATCTGTAATTGATGTAATTAAACTTTGTTAAGTGTACCTCAAACTGCTCATGATAATTTTTTTCCCATGATTGAAATATAAACTTGTCTAATGAATTAGATTTCTTTCATAGATTGCTTAGGATGTGAATCTGATGAGTTTCCATGCTATAATGGTCAGTGTATAAAAATGACCTCCTGGTGCGATACTAAAATAGATTGCCATGATAAATCGGACGAATCCCTATGTCAAGAAGCCTACGTGAGTGATGGAAAGCAAGTTGTTAGTGGTACGTTTTGACATCGTTTAATTTTATCGATGATTACATCTATAACTAAAAACACTTATCAAGCTTTTAATACTCCTGAAAAATCTTTTATGCAGTAATTTAACTTGTGGTTTGATGTATAATGACAATTTTTTAGATTAATTATTATTGATGATAAATTCAAGTCCTCTTATATTTATCAACATATAACCTCGTAAAGATTCCAGTTCAATTCAAAATGTCAGAGTGCTCGAATCTTTCATCGCAAAGTTTTTTCAATAGTTAATTTTTTATATATATATATATTATTCTGAAATTTAAGTTTGCTCTTGTACCTTTTTTATTTTTAAGAAAAAATTTTAAAAATAGCAACTTCACGTTAATCACACACACAACGAACTTCATAAGATAGTGTTTAACATAGTCTACTTTTCATGTAATATAGAATTTGAGTTCTTTAAAGCTTATATTATCAATACATTTCTCTTGTAATGATGGTTAAATGTACTGTTAGTATATGACATTGTTAAAATTGGGCCTAGATTACCCAATTTTTATGGACATTTTGCTTCCAAACTATTAATCTTTATTTATGTTTGAGGTTTGCTTTCATTAAAACTTTAAAAGCAAGTACATTTGCGAAATTTTAGACCTATATTTTGAAATAGTCATATATATATTTATGAAGTGATTTGTGTATCCATTATGAATTTTATGTTTAGATTGTGTAATTATGGTATTTTAATATTATTACTTTTGTTAACACCTAATTTTTTCCAGATCCTAATGGTTGCTCTAGGAATGTGAAGTATTTCCTTTGTCTTACTGGACAATGCATTCCAATTGAAGGAAGATGCGATGGTTATGATTCTTGCTCAGACGGATCGGACGAATCAAACTGTGGTAAGAGTTACTGAAGTTTAGTATTAAACATACTACTCGTTAAAACAAACAATCTAAACACAATAAGTGTTTCTGATTAATAGTTTCTGATTAATAAGTAGTTATCAGAAATACTTATGTTAAATAGTAACCTCTCAAGAGGACTAGAATACTTCTAATTCGAGAAAACCCTATGTAAAATGTTAGATTTTTGCTAGATGTAAAATGATGTATAACTGTGTCTACAAAATTAAAATATTAAACTTCATTTAGGTCAGGGCTTTCATTTTTCTAATATAGAGCTAAGTCAACTAAAGTCTTCAAAAACTTACGTTGTAACTATCTAAAAAAATGTACCAAAAAGATTGCATATCAATCTCAGAGGTTAACCCTTCTTTGCATAATGGTGTAAATTTCCATCATAACCTATAATGCCCAAAAATTCTATAAAAGAACAAGTTCACTTTAAGTTGATCGTGTTTGGATACCTTTTTAATGTCCATTGCATAAAAAGAAACATAGCTGTCAAAAAATAAACAAGTGTCATTATGAGTGAAACGAGCTTAAAGTTGTCTCATTCCGCTGTTTGTTGTAGTTGCAATAAACGTATGATTTCGTTTATAATTTTGTTTTATTATATTAGAGGTTCTATTGCTAAAAAATTGAAAATGAGTGGAATAAAGGTTTGTAACACGTGTTTCTGTTATTTTCCTCTTTTATTTCTATTTAGTACTAAGCTAATGATCTAACTTTGGATGATGGAAATTTTTAGCATATTGTTTTTTGCTAAATTTATACTATAAACATATACTAAGATTTTTTTAACCTATTTTCCTTTAATTTTGAACATGAATTATATCAACTTTATTTCACCAATAAAGAAAAAAATCATGCAAATAAGGGTTAATATAAACTGGCAATGTTATTTAGTTTTTCAAAATGTTACTATTTAGGTTCTAATACTTCAGCGTGATCAATTAACAATTCAAAATTGTTTTATGTTCTGCTTTAAAATATTTTTAAAATCTCCCTTTCAGGTGATGACTCTAGCTTAAGAAGCATGAGAGATTCTGAAGATGAAACTTCTTTAACTGAAGAAATTTTTGACTCTGACAATTTCGAAAGTTTAAATTCCTGGGAATATAGAGATTCGTTACGTTCTGCACGCGAATGGCTTTTATCCCAACAAGATGAAAATTTTGGTTGGGGTGAGCACACACACCGTGCTATAGTTGCTTTGGCGTTATCTGAAACTGCGAAATCGCCAACAGAAAAAGAACAACTTATGGAAAAACAAGTTCAAATACAACTATCTATTTCTTTAACAAGGTATGCCTTTGGAATATTACACTCAAATTTTAAGCAAAGGACTAAGAGTCAATGTACAAACAATTGACTACCTTTGGTAATATTTGATTTGTCTGATCGAGATCTGAGCAGATATTAATATTTGCGTATGAGGAAAGTTTGTAACAACTTATCTTTGAGCTAGGATTTACGACTAGATAAACTTGGCTTGTAACTTTAAATACTCTATAATAAGTATGGAGGGTAATGTTACAATACATGGTACATGTCAAAATAATTTGTCCAATATATGTTGTCTTATATCAAAGAGCATTTGCTATTGAAACAAATCTTAAATACCTGCTCTAAATTACTAGATTCCACTTCAAATGTTTTAGTGAAGCGTTAAATTGTAATGGCCAAGAATACAATAAGCTATTAGTCTATCGAACTAAATCTCTTGTATGAAAGGTGACCGTAGACATCCGTCAACTTCTGAATTAGCACCATTTTTCTTGACATATAATCTGCTTCTATTTAAACAGTAATCAACATAGTTTTTATGGAATTAATTTTGTGATTACCTAATAACCTTCCCCTTCCATTGAACGGGTCTTTGATATGGTCTGAAACTTCAAAAGTATAAAATTTATTGGTATTAACATTTGGAAAAATTTAAAAATTAATGGCTATTTTAGACTTTACAAATCCTTTCTTAAATCCCTTTGATATTATTTTAATAAGTATCCATGTAGAAAACTAAAGGTTTTAAAGAAATATCTTTTGGACTTCCAAATTTTAAAGTTCTAATCTTCTGTGCATTCATTTCTTGACATTTGCATTACCAAATCTGATCTAGTTGACTCTAATGACATAGTGTCTCAATTTCAATGGATCTTTTTAGTCTTAAATTTTTTCTAAACTTTAAAAAGCGACGACTTTCAACTTTTGTACCCTGATTGTAGATATATTATTTTTGAGTAATACATTTAAACGGGCATTCTGTAAATTAAACAATTTCTGTAGTTCAGCGATATCAATTTGTACTTGATAAGTCTTTAACTAGTAACTGTAAGTTAATGCAATGGACAAAGGGGAGTATACATTAAACTTTTCATAAATCATTTATGTATTCGTTCTGTTCGTCGGCGTACAGGTCTGTTCAAATTACATATTGCTGGAGTTGAGTAAATTGTTATCTAGCGTTGGTTTTTATTAGCGACTTAACTGCTCTTACATCTGCAAAATGTGACTATACAGCAATAAGTCGTATGTCTTGATTTTATCCTAGTCAGCAAAAGGTACTCGATTATAGTTTAAAGTTTGGTTTTATCAATTTAGGTACTTATTACAAAAACTAGCCGCCCAACCTGTCTAGTGGTTAGCATACCTGACTACAGAAGGGTGGGACCTGGGTTCGAATCCTGGCGCGAGCATGGATGTACTTTCTCTCTTTGTCCTTTCTTTGTGTGTGAATGGTTGCCTAACTTATAAACGGGTACCTATGTGTGTACTGAGGAAGTCTGACTCCACACCAAATATGGTTCAGTTGAAAAAGTGGAGCAGCGCACCCCATATTGCCAGCCTGGCTGGCACACGACAACAACATTACAAAAACTGTTTTTTCTAGACAAGAAATAAGATTTTTGTTTTACATTATACTTACGTAAAATGTTTGAATCTGAAATGTTAACTGCAGTATTCAACAAAATATTTGAATTTCTCCTCCTTAAAAACGACTTGAAGTGCCAATGACTTGATCAGAATATTAATCGTTTGTGTTCAAAATTTAGTGTCCCTCAATAAAGCTAAGAAACTGATACAGATTTACTTATGTTTAGAGATTAATTGTTTAATATTTAATTTTGTTAGCTTCTTTATAAATAATTTGAATTTTCCAGGAACCACACTAACGTCTTACCTCTCACTGAGCTGGCACTGTACATCAATGCCCTCATGGCCACATGCAACAATCCCAGAAACTTCCATGGTTTTGATCTGATTAACATCTTGAGGGAGCGAGTTGATGCAGCTCTACCGAAATCTACTTTTGTCAGCCCCCTTGTGTTTTTAACCCTATGTATGAATAACAAAACTACATACAGAGATATTTTTGCTTTGCAAACGCTTTTAAGACTAGAGAAAGCTTCTGATAGAATTGGTAAATATAAATATTAAGCATCTAAACAGTTCATTAGTGATTAAAAAAAGAATAAATAAATCTAGAATTTGTAGACTAGCCGAATTGCATATATCTAACCCATAATTCTGAATAATTCTCATAGGGCATAAATTTAAAAATGTATGACTGGAATGACAAGTCATTCAAAACTCATTTATTTTTTTGTTTTGTTACTTCAATTACATCACTTTTATTTTAACTTTGTTATTGAACTTAATTATCTTTAGAATAAATTTCGTTAGATTATTGGTAAAAATGTTAAATTTAAACAAGGTTCTAATACTTTCACCAATTTGAATGATGTTTCCAAGTTTTGGAAAAACTTTATTATTCCATAATACAATTTTCCATTGAGCATAAAAGCTAAAGCTGTAGTTAAACTATTAACTCTAATATTTCTTTATGTTTAATTCTTTGTAAAAAGAAACTTTAAATTCATAATCATTTGCATCGAATGCAAATTATCGTATACTAATTAAATATTAATATTAAACGCTTCATTTTCTAACAAATATAGGTACTTAAAAGGAATTTAGATTTTAAGTATCTTATTTTAAGTATGTTGTTCTTGGTTTATGTTAACATCTTACTAATTATTGCAATAAACGAAGTTTACTTTTGCAGATATTTTGTCCCTGTCTTTCTTAGCTACATCGTGTGCAGTTAAAATGGCCGATTTTCCAGATCGGCAGTATCGTAGAAATATTCTTTTAAAGCTAATGTGGAATATAGAAAGACAGGGTTTACCTGGGAATATCTACGAGATAGCTTTGGTTGTACAGGTATGGAAAAAACTAAGCTTTTGAATGCAGAAATATTTCAACTAAAACTCTTAAATTAAAAAAAAAAAAATTATGTGCAATTTTTGTGTTCAAAAGTTCAATCTTAATCAGGTATTCAGATTAAAACTCTTCATTAAACTTTTACTTGTAATTCACAAGTAAACAATAAGTTGCACCTCATAACATCATCCATTAAATCATTTCATGTCTTGAAAGTACGGAATTTAGATGTCAAATTGACTCGTCTCAGGATCGGTCATACGAGATTTACTCACAAACACTTACTTTTCAACGAACATCCACCACGTTATATAAAATGAAGTGTTGCATATTCCATTTATCTTATTTTAATCGAATGTCCTGATTTTAAGGACTATCGTTCATTATTTTTTAGCTCTGTACCTTTAAATTTGGAAAATTTAATTGGTATAAGCCCAAATCCAAATATCTTTTCCTTTTTACGTGTCGTAGGTTTTTTAAACCAAATATAATTTTCTTATGAAAATTTAGATTTAATTTTAACAACTCTTACATTTTACCAGTGATTTTAATAGACGAATAAAATGTCTGGCGCAGCTTGTCCGTAATCGGACCTTGTGCCATTAAACCCCACAAATCAAATCATTAAACTTTTAAATGACTTAAACTCTAACTTCTTGGAAATCCAGTAAAATATTAACTGAAGATTTGAGTTGTGTTGTAGTAGAAAAACTGGCAATTTCTGGAAATTAGGCTTGCTGATGTAAAACTGCAATAACGAATGTCTTGAGCAAAAATTACTCTAAGATCATTTTTTATAAACTTGTCGAAAGGATTTTATTAAAAGGTGATCTACTTTAAATCAGCATTGTATTTGTAATTTTAACTTTATGAAATAGCTTTTCAAAATTGATTTAAGGTCTTTTATTTTAAGATTTCAGAATAACTTTCCCTCAGACCTTCAGTGTTTAGCTGAGCAAGCGTATAGGTCTTAACATTTGAGAAGACGAGGCCAAGTAGATATAATAAATTTATCACACCAGAAAGTTTTTAATTTCTAAAACAATATGGCAAGGAAATATTTTGCCTGCCTTTGTCACAATTATTGAATACGAAGAATTTTTGATTAGAATAGTATTCAAAATATAAAGAGAGCATATGCATAACTAAGGAAGACACCATGGTCCTATTACCCTATTTTCAAATTTGTCATCTATGTATTACTGCTGGGAAAATTTAAATATTTAAAATAGGATTCTCCTTCGCAGGTTTTTAATTTTTAAAAACCTTTAGATATTAAAGATTCCTTGCTCCCTTTAAAGGTGTTTTTAAATTCTCGAAACATCAGTTGAAGTGAGCTTGAATGCAGATATGTTGTGACTTCAATATTTAATAAACTCCTGTAATGTATGCACTTTTATATATTACATCGAATAACCATAGTTCCACTTATTAATGAAAATGTTCAGAAGTGATTATCTTCACTTAATCCCCTCATTAAGTCTCTTACTGGATCCAGCTTATGTGCTTTAATTTTTCATGGTAAAACCTGAAGGCAATAATGGGGCAAGTGATAATGTGAATAATGTGGCAAGGAAATATTTTGCCTGCCTTTGTCACAATTATTGAATACAAAGGATTTTTGATTAGAACAGTATTCAAAATATAACGAGAGCATATGCATAACTAAGGATGCCACCGTGGTCCCTCTTTTCAAATTTGTCCTCTATGTATTACTGAGTATGTAATTCATGCTTATTGACATATTTGTAATATTTCAACATCAGGTGGTATGTTTAAGACGGTTTATGGTAAAGTGTCAACTTAAGTTGCTACTGCGTGTAATGTCAATCTCTCTAACTCTAGAAAAAAGGATGTGTATTACAAACCCTTATCAACAACCATTGTTATGTATTTTTAAATAAATTGTTAACGTTTTAATTATACAGTCCACAAAGTTAATGTTCATGCACTACACTATCCCTCACATATGTAAGTGAGGATCCACGTGACTTAGAACCTCTTAACCTCAACATACTCCAGCATGAAGTAAAAAACTGATAAATCTGACATGGACCTCTTGGATAATAAATCTTTAAATAAAAAGTATGCTTATTGTCAGAGTGTGACAGGATTTTCAAAAATGCTTTCACTCAGAATACTTGGGGCCACTTAAGCAGCTTGAAAGAAAAGTGCGAAGTTCACCACCCTTTAAGGTAGGATGTGTTGATCTAACATCCAGTGACACATGAAAAGGCTGGACTGGCCTTTAGGAAAAGTGTTCAAAATCTTAAAGTTGAATGTAATTTTTACATTCTTTATAATCGCACTTAAAATTAGTTTCGCTTTACAGCGAAATAAGCATATTCAATTTATTTAAAAACTCTAATGCATTTACACTTAGAGGTTTATAAAATTCACTCGTAACGTTCAGTAAACAGTTCCTCGTGTAAGAATTTAAGTAACTGAAGTTTGACAAAGATTTATTTCAAAACCAATCTGCCATAATAGCTTGTTCCTTAATAAATTCCTTGATCCTTGGAAAATGTCATATACTGTATTGTTTTAGGCTTTGAATGAAGCTAGAGTAGATCTAAGCCAGTGGAAGCGGGAGGAAGCTATGGAGTTCATCAAGAGTCATCAGAAAGAAAATGGCTCATTCGGTGATATCTTGGCAACCTATTACGTAATACCAATATTATCAGGAAATTCAATCATGTCTCTGGCTACTCATTGCGATAAGGACTTCTCAAAAGGTATTTCTTTATTTTCTTTCAATGTCATTTCTTCTAGTTACCATAGACATTTAAATTTTTACGTGTGTTTAAATTAGTCTTTACATGAAAATCTTTTGAATGAAGTTCTATTTAAATTCCAATTTAATCTTAAAACATTGAGTTAAACTTCTTAGTTGTAACTTTAACGTATTCCCCTTTTTCTATCAATACAATAGGAATGCTGAGATTACATGACATATGGATTGAACTACTTAAAAGAGTTTATTTGTACAGACCTCGCTTTAAAGATTTGCATTGACATGTGGAGTATAAAGATTACTTTCATTGTAATTAAGTCCATAAATTTGAAAATACTTTCAATGACCACTCTATTCCTAAATTGTATCTATTTAATATGGCGGAAGTATAGATATCTGTTTAAGTTTTCAACATTTTATACCCAGAAAACGAGATTTTTGAAATTTTGTGAGCTAAAAATCTATTGAAATGGAAATTATAGTTTACTTCTCTCGTTAAATCTGACAAAATCACAATTTTCTGCCTGTGAATCTTCCTGAATGAAACTATATAAATTTGTGATTTTATCACATCTTTCATTTATACTTCTCTACCTACTGGGATTGCTCACTTGTAATTTTAAATTGATTTATATAGAGTAACGTTTATAAACAATGGGTATGTCAGACTTCTATTTAAGAAACACATTGTAGTTTGGTTTATTGGCATCTCACACGGTGCGTCTCTACTAATATCCTCGAATATCAAGCTTGTATCTGAATGTTCACTTTGAAGTATTTTAACAGTTCATGATCTCAATGCTTGAAGTTCTTGATCATGAACTGTTAAAGTTTTATAACTTTAGTTGTCAAAAATATTTATCAGTGAAAATTTAATACTATTTAATTTTAATTTTAGAAACTGAAATTTCAAATTATGATTGTGGTGAGCGGAATTTTCAAGGTAAATATAGTTTTGAAGATTACTTTTATAAACCACCCAAGAAGCTTCCTGCCATTGTGTTTGCATTTCAACATTGAAATGCAGCAATATTAACTGAGACTGTTTTTAGCAGACAGTTCACGTAGAAATTTCTCTCATTAGAATAACTAAAAATTTTTATAATTAAATTGTTACAATTCATAACTGCATTGAATTTTCATTATAGGTTTAATTCCTTTGGAGGTTTTGAGAAACTCCAAAAAAGCGAAAATCATTGTACACTATTCTTTATATTTTGGCTACCCTATTGAAATGACACAAAAGATAGAACTTAAAGTTTCAAATGGAACGAATTTTCTGGATGTCATGAGATTAGCCGAAGAAGAAAATAAAAAGTTCAGGTATGTTTCAATTTTTTAATTTGTTTAAATAAAATAATATATGTAGACTGTTCTTAATGATGGCATATTCATATCTGAATATTAGTATAATCACGTAATGTTTTATTTATAAAATTAAACTCCTTAATACAACATTGATATAAGAAGATTACACTAACCTTCATGTTCTATTGAAACTATTGTATCCTTAGAGAATGTTTTAACTTCTGACATTCTTTATGGAATTTTTAAAACTTGGCAATTTTACAGCCTTGACTTTAGTAATCTTCCATGCATAACTTTATAGTCTTGCTGCTTAATTATCCATCCAGGTTTAAGCTTGATGAAACAAGAAGCATACCTTTCGTTTACTCTATTGGAGGAATTCCTAACGACGCTGAGCGAGGATTGTACTGGTCCTTGCACATTTCGACCCCTGGAAGCAAAGATTTAATCGCCTACAATAAAGGTAAAATTTACTTACATAACAGTTTCTCTTTATTTAGAAAAACTAAACATCTTTATTCATAAAATTTTATACGTGGTAAACTTGATCAAATCTTGAGTAACTCTGCTTTTGAGTAAGCTGCTTTCAATTAATATCTTATAAACATTGAGTAATTTGATTTTTAGCATCTTGTAATAGTTAAAATGTCCATAAGATTATTGCGTCAGTCTCTAAATCGCAAGGTTGTGTATATGATTCCCCGCAGACTGAAGGCCGTGTTTACTAATGGTGATTGGATTACGTAATAGTCGTAATGTATTCCATGTTCCCATTCCGAATTAATGCATTTGGGTGTGGTCGGAGCCAGGCAATGGGTCTTCTCTGCCTTCTATCAATAAATTGGAAGACCCAGTTGGGGGGGGGGGTACTGTCATCTATAAGCGAAATCGTACTTAAACCCTCGTAGAGTGTTCTGTTCCGAAACGAAAGACACTTTTTCTAATCCTCAGATAATTTGGCTTGTCTACGCAAAGTGTCATAAGTAACCATTCCTCACATTTTGCGCATTGGCAGTGAAGAGTGCATAATTTGATTTGCTTACGGCCGTATTCACCAACCAGAGTTAAACGAGGTTTCAGGGTAAAGGGTGAGTTAAGTCATGAAACATTATTCACCACGACGAAAACATAATAACTCGCCTATATGGATCCCTAGAATAATACTACGATTTCGTAGAGTTAGCGCAGAGTCAGCAAACAATGGCGGACTTATGCGATATGTTTGACATTGACGTGCAATATTGCTACCCAATCAGAAGCCGTCTTACATGTCGTGATCCATTCACTCCAAAGTTTTACACGGGAATTTCCCCGCTTCATGAATAAGAATCGGAGAGTAATTCTAGAGTTGAGTTATATCCGAGTTAGGCTACACTCAAGTTAACCTGTGTTTGGTGAATACGGCCGTTAGTGTAACTTAAAGAAATACACTTTTTCAAACTAAGATTTTCATTTGAGTATTTTCTAATGTATATGAAATGTTTAACACTTCGCAACGCCTTTGCGACGGGAAGCGCTAACGCTCACTTATCGCTGATGCCGACGGTTTCTTTTGTGAATCTCTCCAAGGCCGGCGAGTCTGTCCGGCCTTAACAATGCTATAAAGTTTAAATCCATGAATTTATCGAAGTATAAACGCGTCCTGTATAGAATCTGAACGGCATAGGCTTTATATATATATATTTGACAGCATGACAAATATTTTAGTTACGAAAGTTATTTCTTGCTTAGGTATACAATTTACAAATTTTACTTTTATTACTTTAATGATTTTTAACATAACTGAAAACTGAATACGTTAAAAATCACCTTACCAAAGTAATATTACCAAAATAATCAACGCTCTAGCGAAAATAAAACTACCTATTTGATATAAATACCACTTGCGAATTGAAAGAACTGTTATAAAGCATTCCATTCGGAAGCATTTATTTCCCCTTATGGTTTATATCCGAAAACCAGTGAGTCATGCTTTTCTCATTTCGACTAGAATGTCAAATCTACATGTATTTGAAACTATATGGACATACAATGGCCTCTTGTGGCGAAAATTAAGTTTTTAAAATCTTCTAGGATACTGACACAAATGTGACTTCCGGGAGTAGACGAGAGAAGGCTGTCACCCTTATGCGTAGGCCGGAAAAAAGAGTCTCTTGCTGGCTCGTAAACGTGACAGTATGCGCGAAAGGGTCAACAACTAACTTGTTTCTAGGACTAAGATTTGCAGTTTCAGAAATTGAACTAAATCCCGATGCATGCGCAATAAATGTGCAAATTTGTTAATTTTCAAGCTTTAAGGTGAAGTTTATAATGGCAAAAATTTCTGTTATGGAAGGTATTTTAAGCCAGCGAAATCTTATTGTGTACCCATGAATTTTATAGATTTTTCCTGTGATGGAGAATTAGATTGGATGTCAAATACATTATACAAATAAGTGTAGACGGTACTTTAGGTAGTAGACGGTACTTTAGTATTTTAGGTAGTTTTAACAATTTGAGACTTAGTAACTTCTATTGCTGTCAAATGTGCCTTGCCAATATTTTTAAATATTCATAAAGTTTGATTCAATGGATTCTTAGCTCTTAAAATTTCAGTTTCGTGTATAGTTCTAGAACTGATTTTTACGTACTTTGTTTGAGTAAACTTCAACTTGTAAAATCTCCTGTTAAAAATCTTAAGTCTTCTGACATTCAATCTCTTGCTCTATCAATGTACGGCCTTTTTACCAATGTTCACTTTATATTCGTATTCATACTTTAATGGAATGTAATTTGTCTAGATCTTAAAGTTCGAATAAAATGTGGTTGCAATATTTTAATTACGTGGCTTAATTTTGAATTACTTCCACGGAAGTTTAATATTGGCTAATGGCTAAGTTTTTAACCAAAATTGGAATTGTTTTAAATTTCATATAGTTAAAAAGCTGTTCCCTTAAGAGTTAATTTCTTAAAGTATAGCTTAAACTTAATAAACTTGCATATTTCCTTTTGCTCTATGAAAACTTGAGTCTGAGTTAATATTTAAAGTTAATGAACAGAATTAATATAAAAAAAACTCTAAGAATTTGAATCTGTTATTCAAAACGATACTCATTGATAAACAAATGATTTTCATTGTGATTTTTTTTTTTCTGCTTGTATATTAAAATTCTATGTAGAAATTTAAAAATCTAAATGTTTTTTAAGAGTTAATATAAAATTTGATCAAAGAGGATTAAAATATTTTGATTAGATTTGCATTGAATTGATCATTAATGAAAACTCTGCTTTATTTTTAAATTTTATCTAATTTTCTAATATTTATCTTTCAGATACCAGAACTTATATTCCCCTTGAAGGAGGAAGAACCGTATTTTGGCTGAAACCATTGTAATTTAACTGGTAGCTGAAATCCAATGTGGTTATTTTTAATTGTTAAGTTTATTAGTACAAACTTTTATGTTAGTTCTTCACAAAGTACCTGTTTTTATTTTTTTAATGATGTGGTATTTTGAAGCATTTGCTCTAAAAAGTTTTTGACTCTCTGACCAATGGGGAACGTAGTTAATCGGCTTCAAAGCATAAAATTCCTAACAATTTCTAAAATCACATTCTTTAAATACTCTAACTTCCCTAAACTGTTCCATGTTTTAAATTTTGCTTTCTTGTTTTGGAAGATCCTATTCATAACTTTGCTAAGATGTAATTCTGAATCTTTTCTTTAACCTATTCAACAAAGGATTTTGTCACCCCATTATTCAAAAATATAACCATTCTTCTTAACTGCTTTTAGTACATATTAATTTCATATGAATCGCTTACTGTAAACCTCGTGTACACAGCTTGCCATATACATCTCACACAAACTACAGCAATTTTTACTAAAATATATCCTATTCATCATAAGTGTTAAAAACCTTTTTAAAAATTATTTGATTTCCTATTAAGATTACTTTTTAATTAATCTCATATGTAGCAGTATGTACAATGTCTGTAAGATAAGAAATTAATAAAGGAAAATTTGTCATGGATTTAAAATTTGCAGGGAAGATTCTTCATACAATGGTAATTTTTGTCTAGTATCTCAAATCAAATTAGTATTAAAAAAAAAAACTGCATTGAATTCGCGGAACTGATCTCTAGACACGTATGAATCTCTAGACACGTATGAATCTCTAGACA
>JAPDSC010161805.1:107990-131845 GCA_026290005.1 Latrodectus geometricus | reverse complement strand
ACGTAGGAATCTCTAGACACGTAGGAATCTCTAGACACGTAGGAATCCCTATTGTATTTGTTATATTACCATTATGTGAATAAGGAATATTTCAATCTAGAAATGCATTACTAAATACTTCATGAAGCCTACGACTTCACACGACACACAAACACAAAAGGAGACAAATTATTTCAGTACTGTTTAGTTGAGTATCTGTGTAATACATTTAACTATTTTGATTAATTTCCACTCTAACTGTCCGATTACATCTTATTGCTACATATGACACTTAGTGAAGCCAAGACCTCCCCTCCCGTGAGGGACTGGTCCCATTAAGTTAAAAAAAAAAAAAGTCTTTAGTTTTTGAACAGAGCACCACCTATGAGGATGGAAGTAAAACTTTGGCTAATAGATAGCAGCACTATCTAGGTCTTTCAATTAAAAGATAGGAAGCCAAGGATGATCGAAGGCCTGGCTCCTATCACCTCTAGAGGTACTAATTTGGAATGGGAACATGAAGGACACTGCGATCACGACATATACATGTCCCCAATCACTATTTGTGAATACGACCCAATTACATCTTAACTTTTAATTTTTGACATACGTTTAGGCTGTTAGAGGTTGGGGATTGTATTAAAGCAGGGGTGGCCAAACTTTTGGGATCCGGGGTCTACTCCACATTTAAAAAATCGAAGGTGGTCTACCAATGGCAGAGCTAAATTAACGTACATATTTATTTTCTTGTTACAAGAAAAAATTGCAAATTATGTAATTTTTCTAAAAAAAAACTTAATATTTACAAAATAATTTACTGACGATAATAATCAAAGTATTCAGATATCAAAAACTGATCATCCTATTCACTTCGTTTAGTTGAAATTTGGCACTGTATATCTGCGACAAACTTATCATATTGTGGCTGGTACGAGCTTATTGCAATGCATAAACACGAAATTAAATGTTCATCTGTTAAATGCGACCAATGTTTGTTTTTTTGTTCGTGGTTGAAAAAGCAGATTCGCAAAGATACCTTGATCCAAAATATGATTTCAAATACAAAATCAATTTGTAAATATTTGGAAACGTTTCCTCAGAAATTAATTTCCAAAAATCAGTATCGCTAAATATGCTCTGTATTTAAGAAATATATCACACTGTAGTAAATTTTTGTTTTAAATAATTCATTGATTTGATGTCATAAATTAAGTTGTTAATATCCGAGGTCATTATCGTAATAATCGCGTGGACAACCTAAAATGTCTTCGTGGTCTACCAGTCAACCGCGGTCGGCGTCTTAGCCACCCCTGTATTAAAGGATTGTGTGATAGAGTTCCACTTTGTAGTGCAGCAACTTTTGATCTCTTGTAATAGTCAAACATACTTTGGGAGTTCCTTTGTGCAAAAATAGGAAGAGCATTTGGGGCTAAATTACATTTTAATATATACATCAAAACTATAGAGATATGTGGATTATTGGGTGTGCATTAATAGAAAATATTTTTTTTCTATAAATAACTCTAAAAAATGTATGCAATTGTAACATTAACATTCAGCCCATGGCATACCAAATAAAGTAATGAATCGTATGAATAATGCGACATGATTAGGCTTCTTCAGCATTTTGTCTGCTGCGGTATTAAGTTTTCTATTCACTAGCCCCGCCCCCAGATTGTGCCAAAAATGACTTTTCCATCTGGCTACCACATATACTTGCATTGTCTATAACCGAAAATTGATTTTACTTAAGAAGCTATGGCACCTGTAACAGCTTATAGGATTTTTTATAAATAAATATAATGAGACACTTAAAATGCGAACAAAATTAAATGTTGAATCAAAAAATGATTCAGAAGAAAGATTAAAATGGCTGATATTAGTACATAATAATTTTCTTTTCGATTATTAAGTTTATTCCTTTCAAAGATTTTTCAACTTATTTTTTGTAATAACTTTATGATAAATATTTAATTCAATTTGTATTGAATGACTTGTTTTAAAACAAAAGAACTAGATCAACTGTATGTAATGAATATACATTTTTCATGTATGCTGATCTTGGATTTAAATGGATAGCGTTCCAACATTTCATTCAATATCTAGTGCATAGGAATCACATTTCATTATTACCTAATAGTAACGGTGTGAAACCGGCTTCAAGCAATAGGTTCTGATCTAATTTGGCCTCTCGTACAACAATTGATCTTTCTGAGACAAATCAAATCATAAAGGATCACAATATTTCACAAATAATTCTCTATAAATTTATAATTTTGTAAACTTTCGATCTTTACTGATAAATTTTTTTATCCCTAGTATAGCGAAAATTAAAAATTTCCTAAATTTAAAATATTAAGCATGACAAGTTAATGTCTTTGGTACTGTATATAAAATACAATGTATTCATCTAGATTTTTTCTAATAAGCATGTTGGCTGTTAAATTTTTAAATTGCAACTTATTGTGAAAGATTTGTGTATTTTCAATAAAAATTGTTTAAAATTTAACATTTTTAAACTTATTGTTTCTGATGACACTTGACAGAGCCAAGCCCGCCCATCAAAGATTAAGAGAATGATGTCAGAGAGAGAGCCTTCCGTTTTTGAATAGAGCACCCTCATACGGAGGCGGAGTATGACTTTTGCTTCGTAGATGGCAGCACTATCTAAATCTTCCAATTTAGAGATTGAAAACAGAGAGACACACACCACCCCCAGAGTTAACTTGTAATGGGAACACATGAAGGACATTACGACCCGACATTTTTTACGTGACCCAGTCGCCACTAGTAAGCACAACGGATCTTCGACTAAGCCGGGTTTGAACTCACCACCTTTTGTTAACGAGAACGACACCCTGACCAACCAGGTTACAGTGGCCTCAAAAATATTTTTTACCCTTCTTTGCATGATTTTTTCTTTATTGGTGAAATAAATCAAGATGATACCTTTTTAATACATATATAACATAGCTGTCAAAAATAAACAAGTGTCATTATCAGTGAAACGAGCTTAAAGTTGTCTCATTCCGCTGTTTGCTGTAGTTGCAATAAACGTATGATTTCGTTTATAATTTTGTTTTATTATATTAGAGTTTCTATTGCTAAAAAATTGAAAATGAGTGGAAGAAAGGTTTGTAACACGTGTTTCTATTATTTTCCTCTTTTATTTCTATTTAGTACTAAGCTAATGATCTATTTTGGATGATGATGGAAATTTTTAGCATATTGTTTTTTGCTAAATTTATACTATAAATATACACTAAGATTTTTTTAACCATTTTTCCTTTAATTTTGAACATGAATTATATCAACTTGATTAATTTCACCAATAAAGAAAAAATCATGTAAAGAAGGGTTAATCCTAAATTTGATTTGCAAATATAATATTCTTCCCATGGAAATATTTTAAGTTTATTTTGTAATCAATAATTTTACTGTGAACAAAAATAGCCTTCCTTTATTATAAGTTTCTATAAACATTTTGTTTACAAAAATATACAATTGGATTTGAACCTATTAACAAAATTTGGATTTGAACCTATTAACTTTTTTTTTCAAGGTCTAATTTTTAAACTTCCCATTAATTGTAAAAATGCATTTTGTTAGCCATGGAAATTCACAATGCCATGGGATCCGCCCATGGCTGAGTGGTCTTCGACTTCTAGGCTGTTGCTCTTGGGTTCCAGTTCAGGAATGGACATTTTATATTTCCGTCCTTTCTTCTGAGATGGTGAATGAATGTGGCCCGCTCTAAAACGGGTTTGTGGTGGAGTGATGTGGGTAATGCTACTCACCTTCGTGACTTGGTTCACAGGTACCCACTGAGTAACAGTAAATGAGTAGTTATTTCTGACCTTGTTGTGGCGAAGGGTCAATCACCCAGTGCCCGCCATTGAAAAAAAATACCATGGAAGTCTGATAAGGCATAGTTCTCTCATTACTGGAAAATAGAGATTTTTATTCCCAACTGAAATGAAAAAACCATCGTGTTCACTAATGACTGCTGAGGCACGTAAAATAGGTAATGTCTGCATTGTCTTCCAACTAAAATGATACATCTAGGATTGACAAGCGCCGGCCAATGGCAGAGTGGCTAGCGTTCCTGACTCCTAGGCTGTTGGTCCCTGGTTCGAAACCCGGTTTGGGCATGGACGTTTCCTTCCTTTCTTTCTGTATTTCTTTGTCCTTTCTTCTGAGATGATGGATGAATGTGGCCAAACCTATAAACGGGTTTGTGGTGTGACGTGGGTAATGTTGTTCACTTCCATGACTTGGTTCACAGATGCCCACCGGGTAACGCTAAATGAGTAGCAGTTTCCAGCCTCGTTGTGGTGAGGGGTTAATCACCCAGTGCCCGCCGTTAGAAAAAGAAAGAATTGACAAACCAAATTTGAACGATTTCTTTTCTGCTTCTGCATTTGAATTGCTAAGGCTCAATTTCCATCCGGGTGATGTTATCACACACACATTGCGTGTCATACTTCATAAATTGCTATCAGCTCCACCCCTTACTGAGACAAAGGTGGAAATTTCCTAGCGGCTAATCATTTGAAAAAAATGCTTCTTCCAGCTTTTAATTGATTGTAATTCATTTATCACTTTCCTTCCAGTTTTTCTAATTATTGCAATAATTTTGCAATTAAATACAAGAATTGGATATTTAGAAGATGATCTATATTCCACAACTAAACAACTTGGTTATGAAATTAAATATTGTATTTATATAAATTTGAATATTGCATTTATTTAAATCTTAAGAAAATAATTCCATTTTATCTTACAAATGCTTTCTGTTATTTATCCTTTTATCTGACTTTTAGCTAATTATGATAGTAACTCCCTATTTAATTCCCTATCTTGGTAAGTATGAAATGATTTACAAGGCAAACTACTAGAAAACAATTTTAAAATTATATTTTTTCATTTTAATGTTGGTTTTGTATATACAAATTTAACAGATTAAATTTTAAGAATTAAATAACATAATAAACTAAAAATTATGTTTTTATTGAGGATAAATACCTATTTAGTTTATAGGCAATTAGATATAAGAATTGTACACTCAGAAAATGTTCAATATCACATAATTAAACAAATTTGTTAATTGTGTTTACTGTAAATCTTAAGTAAATACTCCCTTTTATCTTACAAATGATTCATCTTTCTTTTTATCTAATTTTAAGCTAATTATGTTATTGACTACTCATTTAAAAAAATATTTCCTATCTTGGTAGGTAGGAAATGATTTTACAATGTTATTAGAGAACAATATTTAAATATTCTTCAATTTAATACATTTTGTAGCTATAATGTATCATATTAACTTTCAAGAAATAAACACCATGATAAACTAATTATTGCCACCCACTTTGCAAGCAGTCAGAGTGCCTGACTGCGGATAAAGATGTCCTGGGTTCGAATCCCAGTTTGGCCATGTATGTACTTTCTCTCTATCTCCTGTCGTTGTCTTTTCCTTGTATGAATGGTTGCATACCCTATAAAAGAGGACTTATGGCGTGTGTGTACTGAAGAAGTCCACACCAAATTACGGTTCAGGTGAAAAAATGGAGCAGTGCACCTCATATTACCCTCCTGGCTGGCACTCGACAAAAAAAATAAATAAAAACAAATTATTAATTTTTTATTGGTGGTATAATTAAATAAATTATATTTTGAAAATTAATCAATAGCGCTATACGCGAAAAGATTAAAATAATAAAAAAAATTATTTTTAAATATTTAATTAATTAAAATGGTTATCCAATAATTAAGAGTCTTCTCATAAGTTTTACTGTAAAGCAATGTTACCCCTTTTAACTCTAAAATATGATAAAAGAAATGAATTGTTTCCTGTTTTGAAAAACAGCCTGTCCAGCGCAAAAGTATTAACGCTGAAAGAAAAGCGATGAATTATGTAGCGCAGCTTACAGAGCCCTTGTAAATATCCAAAGTCAGAGAGATCCGTGTAAAAACAAACGGGAAAAGGCTGGATAATAGCATCGTAATTCTCTTCTTCTAGGTAATACATTCTCCGTTGTACCTCAGTATTTCATGTTTTTTTTCTTCTGAGTATTAAAGTTTATTGAGAAAGGACTTAATCTTATTGATTTGCAAAATGATGTTTTCGTTGATATTCTGTAACAAAAAATATATTTATGTTATTTTGACGAAATATATAAATGGTGTCGTAAAAATTGTTACGTGTTAAATGTATAATCTTTATTGATGGCATTATAGTCTGTGATTTATTTAAAAAAAAAAAAAAAAAAAGAGAGAGAGATTTTAAAACAATAAACAACATAGATTATCTAGAACGAAAGGAAACATATTTTATGAAATTTAGCTTAAGGTATTCAGAAATTAAAATAACTATTTTCTTAAATTATATAATTGCTTAAAATGTGTTGAACATGACGGAAACAATTATTCTTGATGAAAAATATGCTGTTTCTCATCATGTTTGCTTTAATGAATAGATAAGAAGCTAAAAACCGCAATTTTAAAAAATAACTGATGCGTTATTATTTTTAATATTGAAATTTTTTTTTCATGGAAATTAGAAACTTATTCTTCAAAATCTATGTCATTAAAACATTTAAAAGTATCGTTCAAAAGTGCTATTTTTTTAACTATAGAAACTACGCCTGCATGAATTATTTTATTTGTTATCTAAACTTTGTATTTGTGCACATCGTACACAAAACATCTTTCACTTAACGTCAACATTCTCCACGAAAATATTTGGGTTTTCTTTTCTAAAATTCAAATATTTCATTATTTTTAGCTAATATATTTTTAGCAGTATGTTTTTGTTAGGCCACATAACTATGTTTACAATAAAGTGACAGAAACATAATCCCAAAATACACTTTTTTTTCTAATGACAGGCACCCTTGAGCAAGTAACATTAGCCTATTTGCCGCAATAAGGCCGGAAACTGCTACGCGTTTTATTGTTATCCGGTGGACACCTGTGAACCAAGTCACAGAAGTACGAGTAGCATCACCCGCGCCACAAACCCGTTTATAAGGCGGGCCACATTCATCCACGATCTGAGGCAAGGACAAGAAACACAGAGAGAGAAAAAGTACATCCATGCCTGAGCCGGGATTCGAACCCATGTCCTCCCCATCTGTAGTCAGTTACGCTGACCACTAGACAGGTTTGGTGGCAAAATATACAATTTAATTCTATACATTTTTATTAATTGATTGCCATACTTATGTAAATTCACATGATATTTTCTAAATCAATTATATTAGTTTGAGGAAAAAAAATCCATCGATGATTGTAGTGTTCGATATCTCGTTAAGTATATTAATCATGCAATTTCAGATTTATTCTCCTTAATAAAATCACATTTCCCACGAAAATATTTTTTTCGTTTAGTTATTTTGCAGAATGCAAAAATATTAGTCAACAAAGAGATTTTCTTTGATAAAAGTGAAAATAAAAGTCCAGCAGTTGAAAATCGAGAATGCTATTTATGGTCGACTGCTGTAACAATTACATAATTTTTATTTCATAAATTAAATTCAGATATATTTAATATTGAAAATGCATCTTGCACAACTTGGACAAGCTCCGCAAATATCCGAAGTTCACATGTTAGTAGTCGAGAAGCTAAAAATAAGCCGCAAAGCTGTTTGAAAACCTTATCAAAAACATACAAATAAAGCCTTGAACTTCACGTAAAAATAATGGATTTCTTTCTTCGCGCAAATTATTATGTAATAACATTTTGTATATGCATAACCAAATAGCACGTTTATGAAAGACAAAACATTGAATTATCTGACTTAAGGATTTAATTTTAATCACATATTTTGGTTAAGGAAAAAAAACAAGTATCTGATTCATTTCCTGTTAAATGGAAAGTTGTTTGTATAAAGGGTTTATACTATTATGCAGTTTGCACTGTACATTCTGAAAATAAAATAGTATGAAATATGTATAGTATATATTAATCTTTTGACTACTGCATTATTTGAAGACTAAATTGCTTTGAAATTAGCAGATGACGTATCTTACTCATCAAATGTACCCAAAGCTTTAATAACTTGATAATTTATGTGGATTAGTTTAATAACTCTAAAAAATGCAACTAAGTGGCATTTTATGAATAGTATATTAAACATTTAAACATATTTACAGATCTTACAATTACAATAAAGACTTATGATAACATTATTGGTTTTGGAACCATCCAGGTTCAAATAAGTCTTTACTAAACCATCTTTCGACTTCATCTACTCTTTTTTAACACTTGACACCAGGATCGCTGTGGAAGCAGCAAGTATTAAGATGATGTCATGATGTTGAGTCTGGCATTCCATATCTCACATTTATATATAACACGTCAACATTGCGACTAAATATGATAATTAAAGATAGTATCAGTAATTTATTTTGGATTCCATCAAATTTCACTTCTTATTTAGTCACACTTCTCACTTTAAAGGATAAAATAAAGATTTCTTTCTTTTTTTTTCCCCCATTCAAGGACGAAAGGACGTTCATTCTCTTCAATGGCACATTTCTTCTTGGTAAAACATACGACGCGTTACAAATAGCCCTCTAGTTAAATTATTAATCACTTCAAACACAATTGGGATTTACTTTAGACATCAGTTGCTGGTGCCAGCGTCAGAGCACGGCAGAGATAGGAAAGTGCTTGGGTTGTGAAAATCTGCTGATCGAGTGAATTAGAATGGCTATTATTATACTCCCACGCTAATAATGGCGTCGCTTTTCATCTGGCAGAGGCAGATGACACTCGATGATGCATTTGGAGATGAAATGTGCAATTTGTTATAAATTATCCCTTCCATTCTATAACAACAGATAAGGCTGCATCATTTTGCTAGTTTGAATAGGTTCGAAACAAATTTCAAAGTTACCGAAATAATAAAATAATATTTTTTTTTTATAATAAAGTGAAAATAAAATATTTAAGGTAATATATTTGTGACAAATATTCACAAATGATGTTTTTTTTCTTGGGTAAAGGGAAATTATTATGTATGGATATGTTAAATAAAATATTAATTTCAAGGAAACATCTCTTTACAATAAAATTTATTTCTTTTTGAAACTTTTTTTTTTTTACTTTCAGAATTTAGAAATTAATTCTATGTAATGAAGAAATTTGATTTTATGTAAAAGTAATTGAAAATATTTTGCAAATCATTCGAATTTTGCTCTACAACTCTTGATTTTAAATTACTATTTTCATGAAACGGTCATCAATTTAACTCAAATTTTAAACATTGTACTTCACTCTATATTATTAATATTAATATAATGCTTCCACATTGATTGACAAATATATATATATATATATATATATATATATATATATATATATATATATATATATATATATCATATACAATAAATGAAATTGGCAAAACCATTTAAGTATAGTAAATAGACAGAACATACAACCAAGCAGTAGACAAAGTAAAATTTAATATGAAATTTAAAATTTGAATTATACAACTGAACATACAAATTAAAAGGAAAACTGGGGAAAAAACACAATGAATCAAATTTAATTTATGAAATACCAACATGGTCAGTTTTATCAACCATATTATCAACATATTTCTTTATTTCTCATTATGCTTATGTTTCTGACTATGCTTTATATATATATATATATATATATATATATATATATATATATATATATTATAAACGGATACTGACGTATTAATTTTCTTATGGCTAGGATTTAACTTCTTTAGAATGTAAGTATAACAAAGTTATAAGAGTGCATTTCATCATGAATGAAGTGTAATAGGAAAAATACGACAAATGTTTCATGATTTGAATAATACCTCATTGATGGTGTCTCATATAGCTCTGTAGCGCATGAGCCAAGCATCTTTTCCATCCTCCTTGGCTTAGGGCTGAAATTCTGGATAGTCCCTAGATGGCCATCAAAAATTGTTCTTTTTTTCATTTAAGATCACCCGACTAAAAGTTAATTTAAGCCAGCTTGTCTTCCTGCAGCTATCAGATGCCCACGTAAGCGATATTCTTATGGGATCAATTGTTTCATTTCTAGAACATGTTAGAGAGTGAAAATCATTGTGCCACCGCTATGCGGCGCTGTTTATCACTTCCTGTTATTTGTATCTTTGTCGAGTTGTAAAAGAGTAGAAATATGTAAAAAAGCTATGCTTTTGTTTTTGTCTCTCCAATCGTTTGATTCTTCCTTGCTGAATCTTGTTTTATAAAATAATTTTATTCTTATATCAAATTAACCTAGCATCTGGTAGATGCAAAAGTCATATGTTAGAATTTTGAAAGTAATGTGTTTTAAAAATAATCAATTTCGATTTCAAAAAGGACACGATTTGTACCCTATGTTTTGTACAGGATATTTTGTTATGATTTTTATTGAGCTTTGAACTTCTAAATTGAAGATGAATTTGGACGTTCTAAAGATACAAAGAAAAATATTACAGTGTTTATATATATATATATATATATATATACTCTGAAGAAAATTAAAATGGATTTCCCAAAAGAAGTAAGGGCTTTAAGAACGCTTTCACAATTTGAGATGCAAATTTATTGACTATTTCCAAGAATTGATTTTTGTCAAACTGAGAAACTTTTGCAATCTGAAAATGGAGAATTATTTAGCGATGACTTTACTGTGTCTAAAAGCTACAAAGATTGATTTATTGAAATTTCTTCTCAAATTAAGTTGAAAGTACAAGTACTTATTCCCTATTATGTGATGAGGAGTCGAGGACATTCAAATTATTGAAATCAAAAGAATTCAATGGAGAAGCAAAATAATACCTCACAATTTGGAGCTAATTTATAAAATAAATACACAGAGACAACACCCCTACCGATGAAGACAAAATGTAATTATGTAATTTTTATTGCAATCTATGGACCCGGGCTCTAAAGTTGCACGCTTTATTTTGAGTTACCCAAAAACTTATCCGAAAGCCATTAAGCAGTGAAAAGAGCGTTTTGGGCGCTAAGAATTTCTCATGGAGATTTATGTTCGGGATTTACTATCGAAGGTTATAAAAAAATTTTCTACAGAAAGAGCGAAAACTGATTTACCTTCTCTTTATGATGAGCTAGAAAGTGAATTACGCGCATTGGTGGGTCTTATGAGAGACAAGAAAATATGAAGATTTTCTGACACTGTGTGTGTTGGGGGAGGGGGAGAGAATGTTGCCTACCCAAAGAGGTATTGATCGTATGGCAAAGAAGCCAAAATCATGATACTAATAAATCAAGATCCTTAGAGCTTTTAATGGATTTCCTTCGTCTACAAAATATAGGGTAAAAAAATAGCACCACTAGCACGTTCTTGATTCGCTGTCCGTCAAATTCACCGAAAAAAGTAAATTGAACAGGTAAAACCAGTTGACCTGCTGACAACGTCATCACACGTAAGTCTGAACAATACAGGTAAGAAAATTAATAATTGTATTTTTTGCAATAAATCGCATCCTTGTAGAAAAAAAAATATTTGACAAGGAAAATAAATGACATTAGCTTATAAACAACAATTGTCATTAAAAGAGATGCATGTTCTTTCTATTAAAAATGACTGCACTTTTAAGTAAATTTTTTAGTTTAAAAATTAATTGCATTGCTCTTATTGTAATAATAACCATTATGATATTATGTATAATAAGCAAGAAATCATTAATTTACAAAAATATATTCAAAAACGGAGTTCTCTGAAAATACCTATCAGTAATTGTGGTTCTAAATAATTTTTATCCAACTTTAGTTGACAAAGAAAAGATGACTTTAATTTTGTTGATTTCAATTATAAAGTGAAATTCCTTCCTGCTGGAAAATATGAAGAACTCGCATGGTAAAATAATATAAACTTACTGGATAATAAAGAACTAGCTTGGAAAAGAAACAGACATAATTTTAAGAGATTAGGGTGCAGGGAAATTTTTGCTGATTATCAGCGAGTTTTTTTCAGGTTTAAGAAATATTAAAAATTACAGAAAGCTTACTAAACTTTTAAAAAAATGATGAACATTCTTACTTATCTCACAGACCAGTAATTAAATTAGGAAACCAAGCTGCGAAAATTCGTAGAGTATTTGATGTTTCACTCACCTCTAAGAAAGGAAAGCCTTTTTTTAAATAAAGAAATTAATCTTATAGAGTTATAATAACTGTTATTCTAGATAGGTTTAGTATATATCTCCATTGGTATTAGTCTTGATATTAAAGAGGTGTCTATAATGTCTATAATACTATAAAATAAAGATTATTTTAGTTTTTTACCTATCTAATGAAAGATAGCTATTTGCTAGACCATCATATGAGTTTTATAAAGTTCTTTCATTTTTAATACTTCTATTGCTCATTTGTTAGAGAAAAGTTAATCAAAAAATTATTATGTAAGTCAGAAAAAAAATTCAGTATCGCTTTTTTATTGATAATTAGGTGTCAAATGTATATAATAAATACGAAGAAGATGCATTTACAAAACATGCTAAATTAAAAATAATGAATGGATGTTTCAATGTACCAAATTTCGAAAGCAATGTGCTTCTTGTAAATGTTAATAACATTCAGGGGGGCAATTCTGTTTCATAGGAATAATTTGAAATTGGAATGACAAAAAAAGTTTAATTCTGCATAGATTTGAATGCCTTGACTTGCGATACTAAATTACAAGTAGACTAATTTTATCAATTATACAAAGAATTTTCGATTCTAATAGATTATTAACCCTTCTTTGCATGATTTTTTCTTTATTGGTGAAATAAATCAAGTTGATATAATTCATGTTCAAAATTAAAGGAAAGATGGTCAAAAAAATCTTAGTATATATTTATAGTATAAATTTAGCAAAAAACAATATGCTAAAAATTCCCATCATCATCCAAAGTTAGATCATTAGCTTAGTATTAAATAGAAATAAAAGAGGAAAATAACAGAAACACGTGTTACAAACCTTTCTTCCACTCATTTCAATTTTTTAGCAATAGAAACTCTAATATAATAAAACAAAATTATAAACGAAATCATACGTTTATTGCAACTACAACAAACAGCGGAATGAGACAACTTTAAGCTCGTTTCACTAATAATGACACTTGTTTATTTTTGACAGCTATGTTTATTTTTATGCAATGGACATTAAAAAGGTGTCCAAACACGATCAACTTAAAGTGAACTTGTTCTTTTATATAATTTTTGGGCATTATAGGTTATGATGGAAATTTCCACCATTATGCAAAGAAGGGTTAAAATCAGCCACATTGCTTCTTAAAATGTTTTAGCAAATTCTTGTAAAAGGAAAATTTCTTGTGATGATGAATTGTCTTAAAATGATATAAGTGAATTTTTAAAATGATTTAAAGATTTATCTATTTTAAAAGATGTATCCTTGTCTTGATATATAGCTAATAATTCAACAGCTGAATTACATGTTTTTGTGGATGCTTGCAAGTAGGTACACGTAGCGCACGTCTTTGTTCGATCGATATTCGATTCTAAAGTCAAAATGATTCTCACACGAGCAAAATAATAAATTAATGTTGAAAATAAATTTCAAAATTATTATATATCAATGATTTTATTTTTAAAATTTAATTCAATTCTCCAGTTATATGATTAGATTAATTCTGATTTTACCTGAGAATAATAATTTATGATAAGCTTTATATTTATGTATTATTTAAAAATCTGTGAAAATAGAGATCAAATTTAGATTTTGTTCACATTGCAAGATTTTTGTAAAGAAATAAATGTCACTTTTGTGATCAGTCGGTACAAGAGATGTTTAGAAAAAAGAATGCTTGCCTATCAGAAATAACATTCATGTTATTAATTTTACAAAATTTTACAATCATGTATTAAATTTTATAAGCAGAAGAAAAACGTGATCATATATAGAATTACATTTTTTTCTGAATAATGCTGGATGTATGAAAGTTAGTTGAAATCATAAAGCCATGATTACTATTCTATAATCATCAATTAAAAAAGACGTAATCGAAATTAATGTTACAATACTATAAAAATGACTACTGCGTACATTTGATATTACATGAAAACTTATCTACTATATATAAAGTCTCTGAATGGTTTTTCTATGTATATATATATTCGGTTCATTTAAATTCAAGAAAATTTTATCATTCATATTAAAATCGGTTTAAATTTTCTAAGGGAGGAATTAATGAAAATTTACTTGCATATACTTGAGCAATGGATGCCCATAGAGATTAATAATATATTAGCATGCATACAATTTGTTTTTTAAATTTCTCATTCAATTTGAATTAAACTTCCATGTAAATATAATTCACGTACTTTTCAAATTATGTTTAAAACAATTATACTAGAAAATGACTAATTTTCATAAAAATAAATGATTATCTTCTCAAAACAAATAATTATTATGTCTGCCAAATCAGTATTTGGTATAACAATCCTTCAGTGAGTCATAACATAAACCGTGTCTACTATATATTCCATTCAGCTTTATGCCTTCCATGCTGATAACAGTACATGTTTCCATTTTTCAAACTCAAGATTTAAAACATACTCTTAATCTCATAAGATGGAAAGTAATGTTAAAAAATGACGTTTTTGAACTCCCTTTATAAACATACATAATTAGACACACAAGTACATGCACATTTCTATGAATTTGTATTATGTAAAATCGTTTTCTTTATTAAAAATGTTTTCCTAGATTCACGCTAATATATATATAAGATAATTTGAAGGTGAAGAATAATCATATATTGAAAAATAAGCAAAGCGATAAAGCGATACAATGAGTAATATCCAAAGCAATACAAATATATATCAAATCCAGAAGAGTATATAGTAAATATAAAGAATATGATTGTCGAAAGTTATAATAAATATTATGAGTTAAATTAATAAGTTAAAAAAGTTAAAAAAAATTTTAATATAAATTAAAAGTTAAAGTATAATTAAAGTGAAAGTAGGTGTTTTGGGGAATCTTGCAAGAATCTCAATGATTTTGTGTCCCTTTTGTAGTTATAAAAACTACGAATTACATTAGTCATACAAGAGATTCCCTACTTCCTGCGTATTTTAAAATAAAATCAATATCAAAATCATTATATGTAAGTTGAATAATTAAGCGATTAATATGTTTCTTGATAAATTTTGGATTATTGCAAATAGTGTGTGTATGCGATTTAATTTATATTACATGCCTGTAAATGTTTAAAGAAATGTTGTATTTACAAAATATTAGTTTATTAACTTTAAAATTAAATTGACTCGTTTTATCGAGAAAATATATATATATGTAGTTGAATTTTCAATGTATATAAATAAATCTAAAAATTCACGGTTTTTGTTTAATAAGAGAAAGCCCGCGTTTGGATAAATTGATTTAGAAATATCACTGAAATTTAAATTATTGAAAATAATAAAAAGGAAAATTTACATTATATATAAAAGCAAAAGGATATTGAAAAATGAAACTTTTTTCAAAATTATGTCAACATAAATTAGCAATATATATATATATTCTGCACTTTTTAGCGGTCAAGTTTCTTTTTTATGACCCAACTCCATCACAGTTCTCTTCATAAAACAGTTCCAAACGTAAACTCAGCGAATTATTGCGGTTCAATAAACGCCGCCAGCTGTTTCCACGGTACTAAACATAAAACAATACATTCGAAGTTGGAAAAAGGGTAGATGTAAGTTCTGACTCTAGTTGGCAAAATGATTAAATGAGGCATGAATTACTGATTTTTCTTTCTTCAATTTTTCCGTGACCTTCAACAATATTAAGGCATTGATTTGTATTAAAAACAACTACACAAATTACATTTCCTATTTCGGTTTTAGTAATCTTATTTAATGTTGCACTAAAAATTCTACAACCTGATGAAAAAAAAAGAACGTTTAACATAAAAATTTGCTTTCTTTTCAATACATATTGTTTCAAAACATTTATGTAAAAATCATTAATAATTTTATTTTTAATTTAAGTAATTTTTTTTATTTTGAATTGATAATTTTATTTTTTAAACGATGATTTAATGTATTAATTCTTGATATATGATATCATGTTTTTTAATAGTTATTATATCTTATATTTTTTTTAATTTCTTTTATAAATGTCTAATGTACCATTCGGAATTACGTACATTGCATTTACCACGAACTTTTTTGCAATTTAAGGGTACAATTGTGATGTTGAATAAATATATATTGATTAAAAAATATCATCTTTATTATGATTTAATCAAGAACAATCCACATTTTTCTGTCTAGATGTGCGTTATTGAGCTAATAGAATATATATAATTAATATATATATACTTTAACATTTTGATAATGAAATTAATGTTGAGTTGAATTTTAAAAATAGAAAACTGAAACAAAAGAGATGTCCATATTTCAAATTTAATTTGTAACACAAATAAATTATTAATAAATTAAAACCCCTAACCGAAGTATTTCTCTCTTTACTAAATCTAGAAAAAAGCCTTGCTTCATTCCCAATGCATTGTCTGACCATCATTGGTCATTAGATATGTTTAATGTCCTGTATGTTTCTGGAACAATTTAAAATTAATCGCTTGTGGTGAGCCATAAAGTTGTGATTTATGTATCTGTCTCTTGCAATGGAAGCGCCCTCACAACCGAACGAGATATTTGTGCATGCATTCGTAGATATTTGGAATAATCTGACTTTCAGTAAACCAATGGCTGAACTTTTAATGCTGCTATAAATATTTATCTTGGTGAATTTATCTTCTAATTCTAAAATTATCTAGCCTATATGGTCTTTTAGCACATTTTGGGTACACATAAATATTTCATTTTCTATGTAAATGTATATTAATATTGGTATTAGAGAAAATGTATATTCGATTACTAATATTGGAAAAATGACTAAAATGTCGTTTTAATTCATATTATACATAGTAGATTATTCAAAAGCCTTCCACACACATAATTTACGATAAATTTCTTGGAAAAAAACGTAAAATATTTTAAATACATTTATATTTAATTTGTAATTAATTTTAAATTAAAGATTATGCACCTAGTCTTCGATTATTAAGAATGGGAGTATTTTCCTTCTATTATTTCACATATTTCTGTTTGCATCATGTTTTTGTCCTCAGCTAAACTAATTACAAATAAAAAATTATGCTACCATACAGGAATAAATTGATTATAGAAATCTTATAATACTTAGCATTCAAATTTATTTTAATTGAATTTTATAGTAAAAAGAATTAAATTGTAGAAAACAATATACATTGTTTTTAAGATAATAGATCATTTGTAAAAGGTCATTAACCTCCTTAGATGCTTATTGAAAAATTCCCAGCTGTTAGAATTAAACTTATTCAATATGTTTAGTCATAAATATAAAATTTTCTGACGTTTCCCCACCTTTTTATAAAATACTACTAACATCTTTCTTATAAATACTTATAGACTTCAAAATAAAATATGTGAAAGTGAAAAAAAAAGTACTTTTCCAAAATTGTGGTCGTCAAATTATATTGATTATATTTTACTCATATGCTTACAATTACATATGTCATTCATAAGTGTTTATTTTTAAAACCATTTCAAAAAAAATTTCTGAAAAAAAAAATTAATAAAATTTCATTTATATAAAACTCCTTAAAAAATAAATCACAAAAAAATTATCTTAAATCATATTAAAATACACTTGAAATAGTAAGTTATTAGATTGTTTATAGCATCATACTGTATTCTATTTAATTTTATGACATTATCACATAATAAGTTTGGAAAATTGTCACAAAAATTATAAATAGGAACATTATTAAGGATTAATATTTCAACTTATAGTTAGAAACACATTATTAAGTCAATCCATGCTTAGATTCTGCTTATAATTCTGGAACATTCAATTAGAAATCTTTCGATCAGACTATACTAACGAATTCCAACTATCTTTATCAACATGATTAACAGTTGAGCTATTTTATTATTTTCATTGATTATTTTAAAATAACATTATTTCCTTTATTTCTTATAATATTTTTAAGACATTGCAAGAGGAAAAAAATAAAAGAATGAAAATAATGAAAAAAAACAGAATATAAATATATTTATAAATATATATATATATATATATTTATATATATATATATATCTGTTATGTCTGTGTGTGTGTTCAAGAAGATTGTGGTGCTTTCGACTTGATAAAAAAAGAAAACCAACCATATTGAATAGATGTTCTCAAAATTCAAAATCTTTCCAATATCAAAATTTCGAAAATGTTTCATCATGTTGAAAAATCTAGCTTTGAAGAGAAAGAACGAAAACATGTCTTTCGAAACATATGAAACTCTTTCAAAGGAGGAGGAATGATGGTGCGAGAAGACCCGAAATACTGTGACTATGAGGCGATACTAAAGAAATATTTCCCAAATGTAAGAAAATAAATCACAGTTTAGGATTAACCAGGATTTTTCTGAATGTCATTTTACTTAAAATTAAAAAACATAATTTTTTATGAAAACATAAATTCTGTCTCCGAATATGTAATTCATCAACATTGATAGTTTTTACTCATAAATATTATTCAAGATTATTAATGGTAAAAAAAAAAAAAAAAAAGGTTCCAAGTAAAGAATTTGTATAGTTGAATCTCATTTTACCTGGTTAGAAGAACTTGTTTGAAAGATATTTACACACTGTTTGAAGAAAAATGAATGATATTAAAAAATTAAGAATAGCTTCAAAATTGAATAAGGAAATATGCATGCAAACCATGAAACATAAGATATTAATTCAAGGCATATGTGAGTAATAAGGAACAAACAAATTTTCAATGGATTTCCAAAGAGAACGCATTCACATTAAATATTGTGATTTACCATGGCTTATAATTAAAGATATGACCTTCATCAAATTCAACCTAAGATGTAGGTACAATAAATACATTCTTTTTTTGGATTGCTGATTTCTGGTTGGTAGGAAAGAAATTAAACCACTCTTAAGTTCTTTATAAATATTGGTGAGTGTTCTTTTTAAATAAAAATGATTTGCTGCGATTTTTAATTTTAACTGTGCATTTTGCAGAGAAGAAAATTTGGAATGGTCCATGCAACATCTTTAAAAGGAATCTTATAAAGATGTTTGGGATTTTTTGTTCAAATATGTTATACACAGCAACTATATCAATACAAATACATTTATAATCCTACAAATGATTTAATAAAACTCTTACCATCTTTTACTAAAATTATCATTCTTTCAATGCTTTTTTAACATGACTGTAAGCAATACTCTTCTTCCTAGTATATGAAATCAATATATCCATTTGCATGTAAATTGCAGCACAAGTCTAATTCAGAGTCAGAATACAAAATGAAAAAACTGCCGGGTAAATCCACAGAAAGTTTGTCAACAATTTAATAGGAAATTTGATTTGCTTCGCATGGAATTTTAATAAGACTATTCATATCACCGCACATGAAAAATTCTGGGTTGAAATCTAGTTTGGGTACCCTTCCACGCCAATATGGCGATAAACACGCCAAGTGTGGTAACCAAGT
Organism: Latrodectus geometricus; assembly: GCA_026290005.1. Lineage (NCBI taxonomy): Eukaryota > Metazoa > Arthropoda > Arachnida > Araneae > Theridiidae > Latrodectus > Latrodectus geometricus. The sequence goes on along the minus strand of JAPDSC010161805.1, from coordinate 112,298 downwards.
CGTTTTTTATTCTGAACGTGTTTTTTTATGGAAACCTCCGGACTAGAGAATTTGAAGAATTAATTTAATTTGAAGAATTAATAATAAAAATAAATTTTTATTAATAAACTGAAATATTAATAAAAAAATAATTTTTATTAATATTTCAGTATATTTTTTGTTATAGAATTTGTAAAAAAAACATTGCTTTTGTTTTCAGTACCATAGAAAAAGTGAAAATTCTTAAAGGCACGTATTTAATTTTCGTCGCCATAACAACGGTGTTTTTGAAAGCTCGCCAAGCAGGGTACCCAAAGCACATTTTCACCGAATTTTGTCTTCAAATCTTGTGAAATAGTTCGAGTGATCAAATTCCATACAAAATATTGTGCTTTATTGTCAATTATGTTTACTTGATTTTATGATTTTTTCCTACTTAGAGTTTATCGAAACTTCAAGTAGATTTATATAGATATACGATTGTCTTGTACATTGAACCATTAAAAAAATAATGCAATTAAATAATTAATGCAAAATAATTGTTTACTTCAAAAAACACTTCTTTTTTTTAAATATCTTTCATGATGTCGATTTAATTTTCACTTTTATTTTATGAATATTGAAATATATTGTTTTTTGAAGTTCCTACTGGTTTATCATGATTGCCATTCTTAAATAAAAATGTATTATTTAGATTTTTTTGTTTGGAAAACAAATTATTCTAAGCATAAACATAGATTCTTTGTGCCTAAAACATTATTTAAATTTTCGATATTTTTGAAATTATTTACTGTTTTGATTTTAAACATCTGCTAAATGACAGTCTAAGGAAATGAAACACATAATTACATTTGTTTGGAAAGCATTTGGCAAAATTTTTTCAAATTAAAATATCGGTATGTGAATTTTCTGCTTCAAGTCGTTTTACTTCTCAATAACTAAATCCAATTTAGAGAATAGATATAGGGTGACAATTTCTAATACATCCACTAAATATTAAGAAAATTCAAATGATTTAAGAGTAAAAAATTATTATTAAATAAAATTTCATAATAGAAAGATGGGAAAATTAAAGGGTTTTGTCTGCATTTTAAGTTATTTTGAGAATTTTTAAAAATTCATAAAAAAAAAAAAAAAAAAAAAAAAAAAATGAAAATTTTTAGTGTTAAGTTTTGGACACACAAAAAGATCATATCCCACAATTTAAAGAAATCTGTCCTACTAACATTTTTTGTAAGCTGTTAATCTAGTGATCAAGTGCTTATATCTTTTATAATAACGGTAAATATTTACTGTACGGTCACCCTAGGAACTTTTTCAAAAAGTCACCAAAAATCTCGCCATTTTTTACAAGCGAGGTCTAAAAATAAATAGAATATGGGAAAATATTGCCTGATTGCTCAGAATCGATCATCTGCGATTTGTTGGAATTTGTTGGGTTGCCAGAAAATGTTATTTATTGCCAAATGGGGAAAAATCATGTGAGGCGTGACCATGCAGTAAATCCCAGCCATTATAACTTATAATTAAAATATTGTTCATATTTGTTTTCCAAATTTCAAACAAATATAAATTAAATTCTTAGTCAAAATAGAAAAAAAAATCACGCTCATGCAAGTTGTATAATTTCTAACACATTGAAGAGTGAATAATCCCAGGCAAAATATATAAATCTTTTAATGCAAATAAAAAAGAGCATATCTGCTACAAATAAAATATATGCATGGGCAGGCATAAATAAATACATGAAGACACTAAGCAAACTAAAGTGTCAAAATAGGGGGACAAAAGTTATAAAAAATATACCTTAAACACACGCAGAATTGATCTAACAAAGAAAAGTATAGTGGAGAAAATAATAAAACTTACTTTTGACAAAGAAATCGCTGCTTCTGTAGTTTTATATAGTAATGAAATAAAAATTGATCTTGATAAAGTAAATATAGAGTAATGATATATGGTTAACGATGAACTACTAACTTAACTATTGAGTAATAAAATATTATAAAAAAAATCTCAGATTATATTCCATCTAACTGAAAAATAATCAAAAATTTCGTTATACATTAAGATCATTAATGATAATAAAAGAAAACAATATAAATAAATAGGAGTTATTTGAGATTTTGTATTTAATAAAATTTGATTAAAGAAATTTTATTAAAATTAAATTCCTGCAATTTCATTAAACAAAAAAAAATTAAGCAAGAATAATAAGTAAAAATTTACTGCACGGTCACCCATGGCAACTTTTTCAAAAAGTAGCCAAAAATCTCGCCATTTTCACAAGTGAGATCTAAAAATAAACAGTATATTGGAAAATATTGCCTGGTTGATCGAAATCCCTCATCTGCGGTTGGTAGGATTTGGTTGGGTTGCCAGAAAATGTTATTTATCACCAAATGTGAAATAATCGCTCCAAGGTTGACCGTACAGTAAATTTCAGCCAAAAATATTAACAAACTACTCCAGTCTACATTAAATTTCATCCAAATCCACACAGACTGAATTATTTTAATTCATTTAAGTGTTTAATAACTACATAAAACTTCTCTGGAAATAGTTATTATTTTACTGATTCGAAAAATCTTTATTCGAATGTAAATTCCTTAAGATTGGTGATACTTAATTTTATGTATTTCCTTTACTTAGAACACTTTATTTAATTTGAATCCTAATGCTAAATGTTAGAATGTCTTAGAAATGTTTGGATAACTAATAAACATATCGCCTTCTTTTAGCATGTATATAAATAATAATGCGATAAAGAATTAAAAGTAATTGAATAGCAATATGTACATGTGTCAGTGGCATAAAATAAATAAAAGAGAAATACACAAATTTTCAATGAATTTAATTGAACTCAAGGCATTCAATTGGGCATTTTTTCTTACGGTATTATGGAACTACACTGTTGACCACCCTAAACGCAATACAAAAAAAAAAAAAAAAAAAAAAAAAAAAAAGTCTAAAGGCAACATACCAATATTTATTTAACCAATAATATTGAATGATTAAAATAACAATTTGTAAAGTGTAGACGACCAAAACCTGCAGATCACCCGTGCCATGTACCCCCACCTGGAATCTAAGAAATTTTGCAGCATAGTCCATGCTGATTATACATATCGGCTAAGTTGATCTACTTATGAGCGAGTAGTGTATGCCATGCCTATTTTTTGTGCAATCCTTGATCACACTCTTTGAATAGTGAGAGCTTGAAAGAACATGCTGGCAAAGAAGTATTTCAAAATGTGATAATTAAAGAAGAACTCATATGGAATACAAAACATAAGGTTGCTTATTACGTGTAGAATAGTTCTGATAGCTAGTACTGGATGTATGGGGAAAAATAGACTCCAACTCCTCAGAAACGTTACACAAACTTAGTATACCGGCATTGGGCTCTAGAAGGATGCGGAAGTGAAATCAAAAACAAGATGTTTGGGGTTAGACAGAGTGATGATTCATAACTCAAGAGTAGAACAGTCTTTTGCCACGATACCTATGCATTCGAATCTATCGTGGCAGGAGTAAGTTTATTCAGTAAAAGTAATGTCGTTTCCTTTCATTGTTCATATCCGTCATTCATCGCATCATTACCTGCACACACTTTTGAGTGAAGGGTGAATGAAGAAATGACGCATTGAACAAATGACTTGCACCTAGTTTCAAATGTCGAATGCTAGGAGATGATACCAAATGAAAAGCAATACACAGTTTGAGGTATGGTTCATGATACGCATGGTAGTGATCCATCACTATCATGAGCAGAATATGCCTGATATCACTTTCATTGCTGCAACAAGGTAGGTGCGATCTGCACAGTAGTCTACCGTTCTTCCTGATTTCGATGATTACAAATAGTTTCGATTAACACGATTATCGGCTTTTCTGAAAATGATAATCCACAATCTCTATAACCCTACTATTCACCGTCGGTTGAACGCATGAACTTGCTCGAAAATGTCCTTTGCTCTGGATGTGTCAAGTACATTATTCACGAAGCTAAATAAAAGCTTACGAGAGCATGAAAAAATAATTGACGTGCTCCAATTCCATAATAAAATTCCGTATTTTTCCTTTTATGTAATGCTCGTAGTTAGTAATACAGTTTTGCGTGATGTTTACATGCGCTATAATTCAAATAATTTGCAAATTACATGCAAAAGCATGATGTGAATTTCATAGCATTCGCACGCTCAATGTGTTGAATTTTTGATGTGATGGTCAATAGTGTAGAATCATTATTGTTAGGGCTTAGAATTGTAGGGGAAGTTAATGTGTGTGTGTGTGTGTGTGTGTGTGTGTGTGTGTGTGTGTGTGTGT
>JAPDSC010161805.1:75517-107980 GCA_026290005.1 Latrodectus geometricus | reverse complement strand
GTGTGTGTGTGTGTGTGTGTGTGTGTGTGTGTGTGTGTGTGTGTGTGCATTTCAGAAAGTATTGGACATGGTTCTTTTTCTTATCCAAAAACAGACATTTCAGTGTCTAATAATTAATTTAAATGGAAAAACAGCATTTAAAGCCTACTTACATCAATTAACCTGACAATAATCAATGTAGTGAAATATGGACTTGACGACATATAACAATAGAATAAAATTTGCATGTACTCATATTTCCATACTCTGTATCTAAATAATAAGCTGAAAGACTAGTCTGGCAGTCGTACATCTTATGTTTTATACCACTCGCATAGAAATAATTACACATGAAAGTTAACTTAGACACATCATATCACCATGGTCTTTACATTTATTTAAATACCATTCGCTAGATTCCATGCAAGACCTATAAGCGTACAAAGTTGGCAACCTCTGTCTCTAAAATAAAATGAATTATTTTTTTTTTAATCTTATACTTGATTACGAATTAAAAAGTGGCATCTTAATATTTGTATCATATGAATTGCGTTACGCATAGTGTTGCCACCTGAAAAATTATGTATAAAAACATATATATATTCAACTTCACATTCTTCTTTGCTTCAAAATGTTTCAAATGCAGTATGTTTTGTTGATCAAAGTGCTTTTTGCTGTTTTTGTTGGTAAGCATTTTTGTATGTCATATTCCTTTGTTGTATTTGTTCAGAAATTTTTTTGGTAAATAGAAACGCATTATTAGTTTTATGCATTTAGAAGCTTATCGAAGCAATTCTCTATTAAATTTAGTTTCGATCCGATTATGGATTAAATGAAATTAAAAATACATATTTCTTTTCTAGATACTTTCGCTTGCAATGCAGATGAATTTTCTTGTTATAACGGCCAGTGCATAGCTTTGCAATTATGGTGTGATGGAACTATAGATTGTCACGACCAAACTGATGAACGGTTCTGTCGTAAAATCGACTATTCTGATGATGGAAGAATTAACCATGGTGAGAATGCTATTTGAGATTCTAAATGGAAGTGTTAAGTATCTTAATCCGTGTATGTAGTCAATCGCATAATTTCAAATATTTAAAATTAGTATTGTACCAATCTAAGTTTTCAGGTTCTAATCTACGTTTTCTAAACTCTGATATGAGAACCAATCAGGGAACCAAAGACTACAGTGCTAATGTCTTCTTGACAGAGAGCTATGTGGTGCGATGCATATATCCTGGTTAGGTGGTTCAACTATAAGACTTTCTTATTTAGTTGAACTCGAGATTTTATATGTGAAGATCTTTTTAATATCTGTAGTCATATTGTGTTCATGTTCCACGTTTTATTAACTGCTGGGGAAATTTCTCTTGGTTAACTGACTTTTGTGTGTGTGTATTTTCTCTAATCTGTTTTCAAGCGATTGATATGTTCTAAAAACTGAAAGTTGTGGTGAATATTTTTCAAGGATTGTTTGCCACCTTGCAATATTTTAACTGAAGGGTATTGTGAAAATGTTAATATATCAATGTAGATTTTCTTCATTTATTTGTTTTAATGTGTGCGTGTTAGTAACGTCTAACTCGTAGTGCATCCTTAGAAAAAGTTTCATCTGTTAGCAAGAAAAGAATTTGGAGGAAATTTCTGTTTTTTGAAAGCTCTTTAGTCTTTTATAAGGTAGTCATTTCAAGCCTTTTTTCTATAAATGTCTTTAAGTTTAATAAGTTGTAACTTGACCCACGTAATACAGTTTAAGATCATCATTGATTACTTCCCATTAAGGCTAATTTTGAACTTGAAGAGTATAGTTAAATATTTTAAGACTCCTGCACTTCTTCTGCCAGAGAGTTTTAGATTTAATTTTTCTGAGCCGTTTTAAGGTACAAACTGGACAGTTTTCTTATTTCTTTAGTTTACGTCTTGTATTTAATTGCGATTCAGTTAATGTAACTGAAAGGTCTTAAAAACTTTAAAATTTTGTATAGTTTAAATATTCTATATAGATCTCCAGATATTTTCTTAAAATGAAGTTACTTTCTAATTTTGCTTCGTTGACGATTACGTTAAATTTCATTGAAAAATATTGTTAGTTGAGCTTACTCCTTTTTCTTAATTTAAAATTTATACGTTCTGAATTTCGTTTGTACTCTACAATCCATTTATTTCTTGAATTCTTAAGCAGATAGTTCTACATGAATAAACTGCATTAAATTGTTTGCATTTAACTGTACTGAAATCTCCAAGTTTATAATTTTGTCTAAAGTAGTTATAACTCTAGTTTTTCAGTTTCCCGCAATGGCGCATGAATGGTTAGTACTGTGGATTTTGGGTCAATATAAGACTTGTCACACAAATCTTAATTTTTTCTGATTTTTCAATCCTCAAAATTTTAATGAACTAGTTTCTTATCAATTATATAACTCTATTAGTTATATAGAGTTACTATAATTTTTAATATAATAAAGGTTTTAATTCAAGGAATTAAACACTGTGGATCAAATCCTACTTAATTTTAAAAATCGTTTACTTTACCAGTACCTTAAGGTACTTGCATCACAATTCTTAACTAATATATTAAGGTACTAGTAAAATTATTCCTTGGGATAGCTATTGCACTATGTACTTGAAAATTGAACACTTGATGCTTTTCAATATCGAATGAATTGCGCAAGCATGAGTTTATATTTTTAAATGCTATTACTGTCACACACTTCATTAGAAAGTTTACGTTCTTTTTAAAACTACTTAGTCTTTCCTTAAGGTGCAACTCTTATCATTACAAGAAATTAAAATTCTAATTCAACAATTAAATTATTTTTTCTTCAAACGTATATTCTTGATGCTCGTTTCACATTTATTTCCATTTTTAAGTTTTTAGTGCTACGCGTGTAGTGTTATAAAAATGAGTATAATCTAAAATTCTGACAAATTATTTAAATTTGTTAGATCTTTTTTTTCGTTTCTATGCTGACCTTTTATTTACGTAATAAAGTAATATTTAAAATACAGTTAATGTAATATTATAAAATAAAATAATCGGATAATAAAATTTATGAGTGCTATGTAAGTTGTTTTTCTGAGTTAGCGGGGTGTATGAAAAATATTCTGAAGTTATACATATTATTTACAGCTCTAATCTAATTTTTTCGAAGTTAAAGATTATGAAATTATAAGGTAGTATTGCATAAGTATATTGTTTTATTGCCTTAAAATTTATTAACTGGTTTTGCTTACTTTAGCTACATTTGTGAAAATGATTCGCATGTCTGATCTTGGATAATCAGGATTTAGTAATTTTAACTGCAAGTTTGATTAGAGTGCAGAAAAAAGTGTTAAATTATCCCCCGTTTAAAATTTGAAAAATATTTCAGTGTTTTTAACCACAGATGGAACTGAAGATAATGCTCTAAAATTCAAGATCTGTGAAGTTCTCGATTTGAGATCTTGTAAAAATTATATATATATATATATATATATAAAATATGTTCGTTGTAAAAATTTGGATTTTATATCGGTGTTTTATTCAAACCACCATTCTGGTTTTAAATTAAATTCTTAAATAAGTAGTAATTCAGAACAATTTCAATTTAATTAAACCTCAATTTAAGTGGAAAATGACAAACTAGGTGGTGACTGGGGAAGTCAAAGCAAAAGTGTTGTTAAACATTTAAGTTACAAGAATATATTGTAAAACAGTCATCACTTTTTTTCTGAAATCTACATAATATTTTCAAGTTTATTTTAAAGGCAATCTGATGTACCAGTTATTACCAGTTAATTTTATCAGTTACCTTCGGTGATCATATTTCTTAATATAACGGGCATTTATATTGATACAATTAACAAGTTATTAATAAGACTTCTCGTACTATGTTGGCTCATCAGTTGAAAGTTTTAAAACCGGAGTTTTAATTGTGCGTGTAGTTAGAATCCTTATATGAACTTGGAATTGTAGATTTTATAATAAACTCATTTTTTAGAAAATGATATCGTCAGTAAAGGTTATTGAAATTAAAATATTTGCCATGCTAAGTGTAATTGCATTTTAAGTCATGAATATCAGTTTCTTGAATAAAGATTTTTGTAAAAATTGAGATTTAATTTTAAAAAAGAAAAATAGAATATTAAAATTTCATGATATAGATTAACACTTAACTGATCTTCATGAAGTGTAAAATGTTTTCAAGTTGAACTAGAATCTTGGCATACTTTACACAATTGTCTGTTTATAAAATAAAAAAAACAATAAATAAAAGAAACTTTCCATTCTGGTAGTCGAATGTGTATTCTTGCATTCGGTTCTTTTAATAATTGAGAAATTTTATTTCGGATTTGCTGTGTTCTTTTAAACATTAGTTCGGCGTAGCTTATACTGTTTTGATTCTTGGCACAAAATCCACTGATGTTGACTCTCCAATAAGAATTCAAAAGTATAATTTTACTTCATAATTTTTCAAACAACCACAATATTCATACTGTAAAACTAGTAGCTCCCAAGCAATTTCTAAAAAGTATAAGAATTTTTAATATGGTTTTTATCAAATTAATGTCTGAAATCAAATCGTATTACAACAAAATTTTTGAATCATCAGAAAAATTCTAATTGCAACTTAAAATTTTCAGATCCTAACCAATGCTCAAGCAATAGTTACTTTTTCTTATGCTCGGATGGGACATGCATTCCAAGTAAAGGAAAATGCGATGGATATAACTCTTGTCCTGATGGATCAGACGAAACAGGCTGTGGTAAGAACGAAATTAATTGAAATACTATTTCCCTTGAGATTTTAGGTTCATAGTTTAATCTGAATAGAATATATTAATAATCTAATTTAAAACTTGACTTGCTAAGCTTGTATTAATGTCTGAAATTTATTACGAATGACTAGAGTTTGCTACGCTAGTTATTCGTGATAAATTACTTAAATGTTAAACTGATCAGAAGTGACTCTTGTGCAGAATTCTACTTTAAGAATATTTTAGATTGATATTTTAAATTTAACTCAAATGTAATTAAATATTTAAGGAAATTTTGGTGAATCGTGTGTTTAATGTTTTTATGCAAATGAAAAATTCCCTTTTTAGGACAATACTCGGAGCAAATAGAAACTGTGGCGCTTGAACAAATTCCGATTCAACATGATGTACAAAGCGAGAATGAAATTATAGATGAATCTGCTTATGTCGATCTTGATTACAGAGACTATTCGAATCAATTGAATTCTGCGCGCGAATGGCTTTTGTCTCAACAGGACCAAGACTTTGGATGGGGTGAATACACGCCACGTGTGGTCGTTGCCTTGGCATTGTCTAAAACGACTGACCTCCCCAAGGAAGAGGCTGAATTACTAATGGAGAAACAGCTTCATATTCAATTATCCATTGCTCTTACTAGGTAAGTGATTATATTAAAACTGCTTGCCGTAATGGGAACACTTTCAAAATAAAAGTGACTCTTACTATACAAATTGTTTTAAAAATTAACTAACTTTTTGCCTCTGAAAGAACCCAAATATAAGTCTCTAACAATAACTAGAGTTCTGTTGAACTTTATTTTCATTAACAATGATATTTAACATTGGTATTTTTGAAAGATAGCATTTCTTTTATTCATTTTTTTATGAGAACCATAACTACAGAGCAACCTTGCTTACAACAGTCCAAAATATCTTTGAAACTGAATGCCAGTAATCTAGTCTTCATAGAACCACTAAGATGTAATTCGTGGCGCCGAACTGCACCTTAGTGGTTCTATATTTAAGAGTAATTTGAAATCCTTCTGAAACAAGACTGTATTATCAGCACTCAGATTTTTAAATGAACGTCTAGTGACAAACGAAAGAAACTTGAGAATCTGCAAAAAGTTATTTTACTTATGTTGAGGCATGATATGGCTTAAATTGAGAAATTAAATTCAAATATGTATAAAGGTTAAAGTTGATTGGTAGTGAATAAAACAATAAAAATGAAATTGAAATTATTTAAGAAACTTTTGGAGTTTTTAAAGCTGTTTAAATTGCATTTGTTAGCTAAAACAGTCTAAATTCTAACGTGTTTTAACTAATTTGGAACTTTCAGATTTCAAAACTCGTTAAAGGATATTTCGGGTGCTTGGTAGTTTTATTTCTATTGCCTTTACTTAAAGAAAAAACAACTTGAAAACAAGCACTTTCGTGAAATAACATTTATTTAAGTTGCTGCGCACTGAACCTTGGAAATCTTTTTGAACAGAATGACATAAATTATAATTTTTGAGCTACTATGACACAAGCTATATTTTTCTGGGGATATTTAATAGAACGAGAATTAAATTATTCTGCATTAACATACCACATCACTTAGATAAATTAAAGGCTTAGCCTGTTCCTGAACAATCAAAAGCTTTATAATATTTATGAAAGATCTTTTTTGTTTCAGAGATATTGAGTTTCGCTATTTACGAAAAATAGTCCTAGGTATACTTAAAAATCTTCAATACGAGACAATTTACAAATTGTTGTGGACAAATCTTCCCCTTTTCTACTTTACAGCAAGTTTACGGTTAATAGTTACGGTTATAGGCACGGAAACATTTGTTTCCGTGTCTATTTTAATTAGCGAAAAATATAACTTAGATTAACGAACTTCAAGAATGTAATTTTAATTAACGAAATAGATTTTGAAGAATCGATGTCTTTTAGCAATCTGATTTTGCTGATATTTGAATTTTTGATTTTTCTTGAAATTGAATTTTTTTGATTTGAATTTCTGATATTTCACTTAAGTGTTTCGTTTACAATGAGCATAAATTGTTCTTAATCAAATATTAAAAGCAACAGTTCTTAAATTTAAATTGTAGAGCGCTTCATAAATCTCCGAAGAAATTAGATTTTTTTATGATTTTGAATCTTGATCATATGTTCATGATAACTAAGTACCTTATTTCTTAAACTATTGATTAGAGCAGGGGTCGCCAAAATGGTCTATAGACCCCTAGGGGACTATTTAACAGTAGGTCTATCTGACCCAAAGAGTAGAATGGGAGTCTATTGGTACTCGAAGGAAAAACAGCTCTTAATGCGCATAAATCACACATCTAACTGCGTACGTAAAAATTAAAAATATTTTTATAATTGTCTTAATATTATCTTTAAAGAAAATAAAAAAAATCTGTAGCTACTTTACTTACTTTTTCTGATTTATTACATATTTATGCTAATAGTTTTAATTTAATTACCTTTGTGGGGGTCTATGGAGATTTCGAAAAATTATATAGGGGGCGATGTTCAAAATAAGTTTGACCCCTGAATTAGAGTATAGACACTGAACTACCGTATTCAGCATTAAAGCAAATTCCAAAAATAAATGCTGAAACGAGATTATAAATTTTATCTGGTGATATTGCTAAGCATACTTTTTGGGAGCTGTTTTCTTCCTAGACTGCATTCCTTTCCAGGAGTGTTACAAATATGCTTTCTTTCTAGGAGAAAATCCCTGTCCATTAATGACCTGGCTCTCTACATTAATGCTCTCATGGCAACTTGCAGTGATCCTAGAAACTTCCATGGTTTCGATTTGATCACAATGTTGAGAGATCGAGTAGATACAGCGAAATCAAAAGATTCCATCAGCCCTATTGCATTCTTAACTCTTTGTGTAAATAATAGAACAACTTACGAAGATGTCTCTACATTGCAGAGTCAAGCAAGTAAAGCTGCTGATAAAATAGGTAAGTGATTTCAATTGTGCTCTGCAGAAAATTCCTTAAATTACTTTATGAATAACATAGAAATTTTCCATAATAGTACATAAATATTTGTAATTTAAGTACATATACTGAAATGTATTTACTTTCTTCATTAAATTAATTCTGTGTGGAATTCCTAACACTTATATCATTTACTTACAATCCAGCTGATTCTGCTATTGTTAACGATGTCACAGTTTTGAGAACCTATTATCTCAATGATACTTTTCAAAGCGTATTGCTTTTAAGAAACCAGGATTTTTACGGTGAACTTAGAAGTAACAAAATTTGCGCAACCCGCTATTCCGCGGGGATTCATTTTGGCTATGAATTTCATTTTTGACTAATACTCATTCAAGGTAGTGAAGAAACAAGTGATAACAATAACACAAGTCACAAACTGTAGACAGCTGTTGCTTAAGTGATGCTTATGCGTTCGCGATGAATACTGCTCCAATGTGGGAACGCAGCACATAGAGAATCTGCTTTCACAGCTCGGTGTTGTGCTGCTTATCTGCTGTCTTCTCAGTGTGCCTAACTGTGCAACCCATTCTTTCCCCGTTCATAACTACATTTCGGCTTTCCTAAGGTCTTTATTTATAGGCTAACAGATGTAATATTTCTATGAAATATACAGAATCTTTGGTGAAAATGCGCTTTAGTTCCCTTACTCTGCCAACTTGGCGAAAGTGTGCTATGGGTCCCGTACTTGGCGCAATTTCAAAAACTGTTGCCATGGTGATAATGGAATAAGGTTTTTAACGATTTTCAAAAGCAATTAGCCACCAATGAAAATGACCGATTTTTCAAACTGAAACTAATTAACGACCAATTAATGAGCATGCGCAAAAAAGCGGTTCGAATTATTTCCTCCGGAGGTTGCCATAAAGAGCTCATTAGGAATAAAAACGTACGGTTTACCACGTTTGGTGCATTTATCGCCAAGTTGGCAGAGTATGGGACCTAAAGCGCAGATTAACGGAATCTTTTAATAGTATTTTACGCTCGCTTTTCAAAGATGGTTGTCCGGTTGTATCACTCGCTGTGATATTTTTTCTTGCATTCTCAATGATATTTCGGACACTGATAATATTCTGATTGCAAGTATATTAAGTTATAACGAAAATGTTGGACTTCCCAGATAGGATAACTGTGGATAGCGATAACACTAATATGCTAATGGAAATATGCAAAGTCATCGTTTTACCTATTGTCTTTTATAAAAGAAGTCCATACTTCAACCAAGAATTTTAAAAATTTTGATTTTATCAGAATAATTAAATTGTATAATGTTTTCTAATTTTTTAAGTCTTTCACACACCTTTAAACCTATAATATATGTACATTTGAAATATCTAATATACAGTTTTTTGAACGCATTTTGAACAAAAAAATAAGTGGGAGTGTTTAGTCAATTAGAGAGGTAGAATTTAAAAGTCAAAACAATCCTTAGCTTTTTCAATTTTATAAAAATATTCCATTGTGGCAAAATAAACTTTATTTCATAATTTGTGATCTATGGTCATTAAAACCATGGTTTATAACTATCTTCACTATTATTATTTTGCAGATACTCTAGCTCTTGTGTCTCTAGCGTCCTCTTGCATAATGAAGGCTTCTTATCGTGGTTATCTACAATACCACAGAGATATCTTACTAAAAATACTAAATAAAATCGAAAATGTGGGGTTACCAGGAAATATCTACGAAATCTCGCTTCTTGTTCAGGTAAGAAGTATTAACATCTATGACTTATTTTTTCACTTACGTAATTTCGAGAGAATGTATAGTTCCTGTAATTTAGAAGACAAGATCTAGAAACAAAAGTGATCTCAATTTTATCAGCTGATCTTAATTAGCAATAATTGAAGACACAGCTGCCCTCCAAACCTCCCAACTCCTCCCCGGGGCGCCCTCCAGCCACGATGAGTTAGTACTAGTACAAGAATAATGCACCAGGATTTTCGTCAGACTGGGTTTGAGATAAGCAGCAACTTGTTTTTTAATCTTGATTTAGAGAGCGTTTAACTGTTGTGATTAGCTGGGTAAATTATTTTTAATGTCTATTTTGTATTCAATTTTCTGATCCTAAATGCAACATTGCTTATAAATACATGGAATATTTTTAATTATATTTGTTTAAAAATTTGAATTTTTAAATGTTAAACCGCAAAATCTGAACAAATTAAATTCTTATACTTAACAATCCTCCTTAAAGAATTTATTACTAGGATCGCTACTGAGATTGAGTCACATTGAGTGCAATTATATAACGTCAAACTCGTACCCATTTGCTAGACCAAAATACATGGTTTCGTTCTATATAATATTGAACCTGCAGAAAGATTTGCACAATAAATGAGTTCGAAATCGTTCTAAAATGAACGGAGCAGATTTCCAATATTCCTATTTAATTTCCTATCCTATTTCATTGATTGTTTTAATATTTATCCGGGCGGCCAAACAGTAGCAAAAAATTAATAAAAATACTCTCTCCGTACATAAATAGAATTCAAATTTCCTAGGATTTCCATAAACGTGAACATTTGTTCAAAATCTTGTTAAAGAATTATCAACTGAAATTAAGTTTTCATTTTTTACTTCTGAAGGCTCTGAATGAAGCGAGAGTCGATCTGCGGAAATGGAAAAGAGAAGAGGCCATGAACTTTATCTTGAGCAAGCAGAACGAAACTGGTTCATTCGGCGACATCCTTGCAACGTATTACGTCATACCAATATTGTCTGGGAAATCAATGCTGTCCCTTTCTGACCACTGCAAAAAGGATTTCTCGAAAGGTGGGATTTTAAGAGTTTACTGCTTGAATATTACTCTTTAATTTCTGAAATTGCTAAATTTTTATTAGCTACAACACTGAAAATTGTAGCCATATAAAATATGTTTACTGACTATTGTGAGGAAGAAGTGCTAACCAAACTTAGATGTGTATTGCGAGTTTAACTTTTAAGAGGTGACAACATTCATAATTTCCATTCAAAAGATCTGTTTTGGAATTTTTCATAGTGTACAAACTATTACAGTTGGTCAAACAATTTAAAATAAGTTTAGGGAATTGATTGCTAATTTGCACAGTGATTGTTTCGAGGGTCTTTTCAAAGTTTATTACAATTTATAATCATTCTGCCATTTATAAACTTTAATATGTTATAAATGTTAATGATTTATACTAAATATGTAGATTTTTGATCATTTTAAAATTTATGAAATGTGTTCTACCTGTTTTTCTATAAATGCTCTGTGCAAGTTCAATCTCAAGTTCTAGAAATGTTCAACATTTATCTAATATTTCTAAAGCAAAAACTTACAACCATATATATAGCCACTGTTTGCTTTTTGCTTCTCATAGACAATTCTTATTCGTGGCCGTGCATCGCAAGTTTGTCTATTTTATTATTATGGCTAGGCTGACGCCTAATGATACATTCTTCACCAATCTCATGGCTTGTCTAGGGATCAAGCGAAGAAGTCTCGTCCTCTGGCTTGCATTAAAGTTGTCGCTGTCTCTGGGGATGCTTTCCAGGCTATAAGTGTCGACTAGCATCATAAGCACTGAGGCAGGGAATATCCAGAGCAGTTGATTTCCATCACTTATAGGAGTCAATGGTGCCTGTGCCATCGAGTTTTTTTTTTTAAGAACTTATTATAAATACCTTACACATCTTAATCCTCTTTGAAGCAAATTCATCAACTCAGTACATTTTGAAGAGTTCTCCTAAAACATTTCATGCTGTTTGAGCTTTTCTAGAACAAGAGCTGCTGATGTCTATTAACATATAAAATGTTAAAATTAAAATCTGTAGATCTTGTTCACGTTGACTCGAAACAAGATAAGCTTCAGTTTTCGGCAGTTTTTAAAAAAATATTTAGTTTCCAGTTTAACTTTAATGAAACTTTAATCTTGCGTTTTATCTTATCAAAAATTCATAAATGTTACATAAATACAATCTTTATAAGAGCTTCATGGTCAAGGGATTTGTGATGCATAACGTACAGTCTATCATTCGACGTGAGGAGAAAAGTTTTCTACCCCAACATGTCCTTAAGTTTTTCAATTTCAGTATTTCCAAAATCTATAGAGCAGGCTATGTAAGTTGCAGACTTCATGCATGCATTACTAACCCTCTTAGGCCTTTTAAATGTCAGTTATGATTACCTTAACAGGCATGTTAGATTACTTATAAGTTGAAAATGTGCAGAATCATAAATGCAATACTTGTGCCTCAGAAATTTTCAAATGATGTAATTGTTTCATATGCTGCATTTTAAAAATCGTGACCTATATGGCTCGTGGAAAAAGTAATTGCATTCAAGATGAAGTTGTCCTAAGCAAGACAAATGGTTCAAAACAGCAGCAAATGTTGGGTTACCCTGCTTATCAACTTTACTTATAGATCATAATTACAACCATTCAGCAAAGTAGTTCGTCGGTATCCACTCCACTTTCAACTTTGTTATCTGAATCCACTTCTAAATCTTCTACCAATCTCTTTGGGATATCAACTTCTAATAAATTTAAAACTGAAAAAATTAATAACCAAAATCTAGAGTAAAAAAGCTTTAAGAACAATTGATCTTTTTTGAAACTAATGGAATGTTTACTTTTCAAGCGTTTTAGTAAATTAGAAAAATTGCAAATAATCAACCTTATCTAGATAATTTTGTGGAACTATCGTGTTTCCCAGACTTTAGATTCTTTAATATTTAGCAACCTCATTTTTTGGGCTTCCATAAATTTGGTATATTTTATTCTTATTAATTCATCTCATTGTTCTAAATAAGTTCATATCCACTGATTCACTCAATTTTGTAAAAACTATTTAGCAGCTTATCCCATATGAGGATCTTTGATTTTAATAATCTCTTGTGTTCATTGTGGTTCGAAGTCAACTATAAATTTTAGTTGTTTTTGTTTTATTCAATAGTAATACCACAATTAAATTGTTTGGACTGTTTGTCGTTAGCAGAATAAGTTACTTCGAAAGCTATATCAATAATAAAATAACAATTTGACGTAATCAATAATGAAAATGTTCCTAATAGATATGTTATAATAAATTCGAGCATGTCCAAGAAAATAACAAAAATAAGTGTTTAATTTAATGTGATATACTAACTAAACTATTTTGAAGATAAAATCTATTTTCTTATGGTTTCATTTATTCGAATGAGAACTTTTTTTATACAGATTTCATACTATTTATATTAAGAAATTTCTGATTTATTTTAAAGAAACTAGTTTTAATTAAATTTTGATACAGAGATTTAAATCTGATAATTTCATGTGTTTCTTGCAAAAATGTATAATATCCTCTTTGGAGGATATATACATTTTGACGTTATGTATACGGATTAACTTTAAAGCACCAATTTGTTTACAAATTAAATGTATTGAGGATTAGTTTTGACTCTTTGATTTTGTTCATTCCACACACAACGCAGATGTTTTTCGCTAGCCTCTTTAAATTAAGATTATTCTTCTCTTTAAGTACACCTGCGAAGAGTTGTGCTCTATTTTATTATAGAGAAATTATTGTTTGACTTCTTGATGAATAAGGGGCATTTACAAGTTTCAGAAACTCAACATTTTTTAACTAGTATAAATAAACTTCAATTTTATTTAAATACAATATTTCCGTATGGAGTTTTTGTATTAAAAATGAACTAGAGTACATTTTATGCAGAAAAAGTATTTCTAATCTTCCATAACACTAAGTAAAAAGTATGCATCAGTGTAACGAAATACCTTCGTTTTTTTAATTTTAAGGAGAATGTATTTCAAGGAAACTATAAAAAAAAAAAAAAAAAACTTCAACAGCTACCATAAAAGATTTCTTAAATCTTGATAAATTTTTTTTAACATAAGATTTTATTCAAATTTGAGTACGATATTTTGAATAAATTCCAATACGATAAATAAAACTAAAGTTCTTCTGTAAGAATTTTATCACTGCATATAAATACTATTCCTTGAAATGTTTATTTTAACATATTTAAGACAAATGCCGCCCAACCTGTCTAGTGGTTAGCGAACCTGACTACAGATGAGTGGGACCTAAGTTCGAATCCTGGATCTGGAATGGATGTACTCTCTCTCTTGTCTTTGTCCTTTCTTTGTCAGTGAATGGTTTCCTACCCTATAAACGGGTACCTATGGCATGTGTGTACTGAGGAAGTCCAACTCCATACCAAATATGGTTCAATTGGAAGAGTGGAGCAGCGCACCCCATATTGCCAGCCTGGCTGGCACACAACAACAATTAAGACTAATAATTTTGTATGCACTCACTATTTTCAATATGTTTAATGTGGCCGTTATCTCTATTTAAATAGTGAATTTTAAATACCACTTTGAAACGAATCAAAATTTTTAAAGTAAAACAGATTTGTAAAAATGATCTAGCAGTTTAACAAAATAACAGTTCTAAAATAAATGTTATAAGTCTTACTTTAGTGGTTACGTTTAACACTTAATGTTAAAAATCCAACCTGGTTTATAATGTCAACTGATCAAAGTTTTAGAACATTAAAGATATCAAATTCAACGCTGAACCTATGTATTTAAATACATAGTGAAAATTTACTTATTTCAAGGAAATTAAGTTTTGGAACAAATAATATAAATTAGTTTAGAGATGTTTCCCTTGTTTGAAGTGTGTTTAAATGAAACTTGTAATAAAGTGGACTTTTTCTTTATAGACTTAATTCCCTTAGAAGCTCTGAAGAATGTAAACGTTGATAAAATGAACGTACCATATACTTTGCATTTTGGATTCCCCATTGAAATGACTCAAAAGATAGAAATTAAAGTTGGGAAAGGGACGAACTTTCTTGATGTTATGAGGCTTGCTCAAGAGGAAAATCAAAACTTCAGGTAATTTTTTCTTGATATAACAATTTAGCTAGATATTTTTAAGCAGCCAATATTGTGAAATATAAACTTTGTCTAAATGATTTTACTATAGTTTACGTAACCTGTGAATGAATTTCTTAACCCTTCTTTGCATAATAGTGGAAATTTCCATCATAACCTATAATGCCCAGAAATTATATAAAAGAACAAGTTCACTTTAATTTGATCGTGTTTGGATACCTTTTTAATGTCCATTGCATAAAAAGAAACATAGGTGTCAAAAATAAACAAGTGTCATCATCAGTGCTTAAAGTTGTCTCATTCCGCTGTTTGTTGTAGTTGCAATAAACGTATGATTTCGTTTATAATTTTGTTTTATTATATTAGAGTTTCTATTGCTAAAAAATTGAAAATGAGTGGAAGAAAGGTTTGTAACACGTGTTTCTGTTATTTTACTCTTTTATTTCTATTTAGTACTAAGCTAATGATTTAACTTTGGATGAAGATGGAAATTTTTAGCATATTGTTTTTTGCTAAATTTATACTATAAATATATACTAAGATTTTTTTAACCATTTTTCCTTTAATTTTGAACATGAATTATATCAACTTGATTTATTTCACCAATAAAGAAAAAATCATGCAAAGAAGGGTTAATGTGGTTTATTGTTGTATGTGCTCTTTTAGGATCTTCAATTGAGTATTTTTAAGATTTGCATAGCTATTAAATTTGTGCTTAATATCTGAATTTTCAATGATACACCAATCCATTGAACAATGAAGCTTATGAAACTTTTGAAGTTTGGCTAAAATTTTCAAAATTTGTGAATCTAGTTTAAGACTTTCTTTTACCTAGGTTTAAACTTGATTCTTCAAAAGATATTCCTTTCGTTTTCTCTATTGGAGGAATTCCAAATGATGCTGAGAGTGGATTGTACTGGACTTTGTATATTTATTCACGACGCAATAGCAGTGATTACATACCATTTAATGGTGGTAAGTCATTATGTTTCCTACTCTCGTGATTCACGTTATTTGTTAAGGACTTAAAGTTAATTGTATTAAAGTTGTTACTATATAAATCTCTCTTGATCTATTTAAATAAAGAATCTGTAGGATTAAACAGTTGCTTAAAACTATTTACTTCACTTAAATTGAGATACTTCAGTTTATAGTTTTCATATTCTCCAACATATACGCATGCAAGTTACTCAGAATTCTGGAGCCGAGATGGTAGCCTAACAGTAAATCTTCAGTTTTCAACTCGTGAATTTAAATACTAAATCTGAATTGTGGTTTGTAATCTATTTTGAACTGTTGGTATCAATGTTTAATTAGTTTTCTTGCAAAAAGTGACAATTAACTGACAAAGCAATCTTTACTTTTGACCATATTTTAAGTTTTTTTTTAATTGCTAGTTTCATAGATGGCACTCTGTCAGATTCACCTTGCGCGAAGATTTGTCACAATCCACTTTGAACCTTAAATTTTAGTAAAATGTCTACTTACTTAAAAATCTGTGGAATCAAAAGGCAACTTAAGTTCAAGGTTGGCTAATGGCAATATCAGTGCTTAGAATGTAGACTACTGCAGATGACTTAACTTTTCACTTTTAAGTCTTGTACTGAAACTAATACTGTGAAGTGAAAAGTTCCTTGGATTTTGTCAATTTAGACATGTGTAGACCATGAAGGAAAATCAAAACGGATTATAAATAGGGTTTTCATTATAGTGTGATAATCGAAAATTGTTCACCATAAGCATTCAACAGGAGGAAATCAATTTGCAGATCTTCGATGCAGACAAAACTTGTACCTTTTCCAAGACCCGGCAAAATTTACTTTACATCATAACAGGCCAGTTCGTTTAAATTTCATTTTATAGTAAATTGTTAAGCTTTCAGGTTTCTGAGATTCCGTTAATGATAACGATATTTCCTTTTTATATCTAAATTAATCTGAGACTTCTATTGATGACAATTTGCTATAATTCCTTTTCCTTTATAAACTTGCATGGTATTAAAGTTTTAATTTTGTTTCCAGATATCAAAAGACTTATTCCAGTCGAAGGAGAAGAGATAATATTCTGGCTAAGATCATTATAGTTTTGTTACAAAACTTAAATGTTAATTGTATTTGACGTTGTATTATTGTTTTGGATAACACTTTATCATGTATATGAACTTAATCACAAACTGATGAAATATCTATAGACTAATGCAGACGGCTTCATCAGTACAAAGCTCTTTGAAATAAAACTCTCGTTCATTGTTTTTGTTTCGTTATTTTTTACCATATATTACTGCATCTGAAGCCTTAAGAGTGTATGTTTGCTTAAATAATAATGAAAGAACAGACACAATTGAATTATGTTACTTTTTGGTAAAAGAGTAGATATTAATATAAGAGAACTTTTTTTTTTTTTTTTTTTTTTTTTTTTTAACTAAGTTGGGAGCTTGGTGAAATTTTGCCATGGAAGGAAACTTTAATGTATATTTAGATGCTTATATTTTTGCAGATAGTATTTGGAGAAATAATTATAACTATTCATTAAGTTTAAATTTAATGTTTCCAAATGGAATTCTCTAGTTTCCTGATTGCAACCTCAAATTATAATTATCGGAAGCTTTCGTTAAACAGTATAATTCTCTAAATCAAACAATATGTATAAAATAAAAGTACATACAAATTCTAAGGCTTTCAATCTGCATAATACAATCTATAGAATTTGTTTAGTTACAAATAATAGTAACGATTGACACATCAGAATTTAGAATTAGCTTCGATGTTTTACGACTGAATGCTTGCACATTTGATATACTTGTTACCGTGAAAGACCGAAATCAGAATGTCGACATTCACCGGTGAATGTCAACACATACCAAAAACGTTGGTGAAAGACCGTACAATTGATTACATTTCTTGCACTTTCGGACCATCGCTGGTATATGTCGACAATCACAGACAAGCTTTGGTGGAATTTGAAAAGATGATTAAAGAGCTCGAAAAAGGAGATAACAGAAGGCAACGTCAACAAAGAGGTGCGGCCTAGAGCATTTAATTTGTTTTTAATTTGTTTGTTGTCAGGTTTGTCCCGCGGGTTAAAAATCCTCTACACTTCCTCTACTCACCGTGATTGGTCACTCCTCCTTTCTAAGAGAGGCGATAAGTTACGTCACACATGTGACGTTTTTCACGCCTGAAATATTGAGATAAGAAAATGCAAATCTGCATTTCTCCTCTCCGGATACGGAGAGATGAAACGCATATTCAAGATTCACCATTAGTGCATTGTGGATGTCGACATTTGCCGGTGTAAGTGAGAAATGAGGATATCTAGCAAATGTTTCGGACATACACCAAGCGACTGCGTGAATGTTGACATTCACCAGCGAATGTCGACATTCTCCATATTTCGGACTTTCACGGTAACATACTTAAAAGGTAACATGTATTTGTTTATAGATGATGCCCACATAATTTGCTTGAGACAACCCATTTGGGAAGAAAATGAACTTGAAAACAGGCGCAGATTGTCCTTTTTGGACCTTGCGCCATAAAACCCAACCAACCAACTTGAAAACTATGTTTATACAAATTTACTTAGCATTTTAACATGAATAACGCTTTTATAGTCACAATAGTACAGTAATTTGAATAAATGACAACGTCTACCTATTTGGGTTCAAAGGCAGCAGTGTAATCCTTAAACTGTTGTGTATAAAAGATTTCTTTATTATATATCCTATCGGGCTCTTGATTAGATCAATGACATTGAATTTGTTATTTAATATTAATGTTAGACCTCTGGACCACTGCAGATTAAATGACTATAAAGTATTAAATCTGTTTCATGTCCAATGTAGCTTATGCCTCTTGCTTTCGGTTGAATAGTTCATTGGTTGAACCCCCATATACGGATTGTATGTTTTAAGTGGTTCAGAATTCTGGGAGTCGTTAGTCCTGTGAAGCAAGTACTTGTGTGCAAAAACGACCGTTGTCATAACCATTTCGGATTGAATTGTAACGAACTTTAGACAAGTTTACATTAGTTTTGATTTAAAAGTTAAGAAAAATTCACAAAGTCTACAGAAATAGATGAATTTAAAATGATAGATTAATTTTCTATATGTTAGAGATACCGAGCTTTAAAGATCTTCTATGTTTATTCAAGACGAGATATCAAACATTCCAGTTTTTAATAATTATCTAATGACAGAGTCTACGATGTGTCTGCAATAATAAAGCTTGCTCAAGGGTAAAACCACATACCTTCTATGCTTTTCATAAACTAATCAACCACAGCAAATGAATTGTGTGACTGCATTGTTTAAATTTATGCTTAATAAAATAGTTTCATAAGTGGACATAACGTTAATAATTTCGTAAGCGGAAGAACATATAACACTAAACTATTGAATTGTCTTATAACTTGCCAAATATAATTTAGATACTCAACTGGTTTAACTAAATTAATGTGTGTAATTTATTCTTAAATACTTGCTTAAACTGAGTTGTAAAATTTTGCTTTGATAAAATGTTCTCGTTTAAAATTTTATTCTCTTTAGTGAAATGAGAATTGTTCCGTCATACCACAAAGAAAGTTCGGACTTTTCAGAGGGAATTCTGTAACTAAAGAAATATAAAAGCTTGAGGACATGGAAAATACAGGAAAGAAAAGTAAATACTCATATGATAGATGAAAAATTTTATAATTGGATTTAAATACTGGAAGAGATGCACTTCATTAATACTTTAGAAACTATTTTCCAGAGTATAAAAAAAATTAATGGCATTAAAACGTTTATAGCGATTATTACGAGAAATTGAGGAAATAAAATTTTCTGAACATCGGAAAGAATGACATTTTCTTATACTTTCAATGAAAAAAAATCACTTAAGTGATAATTATTAGACGGAAAGTTATTATTTTTGCTTTGTGAAATTTTATCCTATTTTTGTAATTAGAATTTTCCTTTTTACTTTTCTGACTAAAATTTAATCATTTGCTATATAGTGATACACAAAAGCAAAGTTTCTATGATTCAAGAAATTCTAAATTGCATAGTTGCAAGATACTAATATCTTCAAAAAATGACACTTTTAATGAATTGTTTCTGCATTAATATACTATTACGCTAAACTTTCTATAATGGTATTCTATTTAAATATCAAGTTGGGCAAAAAGAAATTCGTTATTTTGGTAAATGGCTGTACTGATCTATCTTGTAAAGAATTGATCAAGAACTTCAGGTATATGTTCGTTGAAAAGATATTTCATAGTAAAGTAAAAAAAAAAATTACAGGGTGTTAAAATAAGTCAACAATAAAATTGTTTCTTTGATAAATGTGAAACAAAGACAGGTAGCTGAAATTATGCATGGTGTTCGTCTTTCGGTTACTGTAACAACCTAATGCGTACAACTTTGATTTCGTAGATTCCGTTCAGGTACTTTTTCAATATTAATGATGCACTTCAATAATTTCGTTGTCAAAAATTACCATAAAATTGAAGAAATAATCAAAGCTTGTGCCGAAATGTTATCAGTCATCAGGAACTAAAAATAGATTCTAAACCAGTTTGAAGAGAAATTGGCACAAAGTGAGTTAAATATATTTTAAATTCTTGAAGTTCAAATGAAAATAATGTATTTCTTTTTCCCCAAACTAATATTGAAATTTCTAAATATAAATGTTATAAGTAACCCCTAATCTACTATATAAAATTTATATTTTCACAGAAGTTAAGCAATTGTGAATCATAATTTTTAATCTTGTAAAAATTTTCAAACAAATCTAGTGAATTTACTTTCAAAATTTGCAAAGCTTTTAAATGTTTTCAACGGAGGCATTTTTAATGGTTGAGGAATTTTAGAAAGTTAAATATTTGGTTGGGCAAAAAGTAATCCATTATTTTTTTTCGGTAGACATCTGTAGTGATCGATATCTCGTGAGGTATCTATCAAACAATCTCAGATTTATGCTCGTTGGAAAGGTGACATTTGGTACTAAAATATCCTCTTGCGGTTTTTTGTTTGATTCATTCAGTTACGAGTACAAGGTTTTAAAAATGGAAGACAACAAACAGAAAACTCGATACATTTTCGTTTTTCTCATGTAACGGCGAAAAAGATAGCCGGGTGGCTAAAATTGTGAAAGGTGTTTATCGTCCTATATAAGACTGTAACAACCAGTTACGTACAATTTTGGTTTCGTCGATTCCGGTTGGGTATTTTTGATGTTAGAGATGCACCTCGCATGTGGATACAGCATCGTCGAAAATGTCTATAAAATATCAAAAATGATCGAAGTTAACCGCATGTCAGCAGTCGTAACGCGCAAGATCTAAAAATCTACATGAAAGCTGTTTTAAACCTTTTTACAAAGCGAATCCAAAAGAAGTTACATAAAGTTCACTTAAAAATAATGGATTTCTTTTTCCCCAAACTAATAAAATAAATATCATTTAAATAATATTATTACAATTTAACATAAAATATTTTGTTACAAAAACTTCTAATATTTGTATTTTGACTTGTGACCTGTATTTAATATGATTTTAGGATTTCCAAAGTTAATTTTTATCACCAAGACAAAATTTCAGAGAACTAATTTATTACTTTTTCAAATTGATTAATTTTAAATTTAAAAATTTCTTATATCTACGTTTTTATAGTTTGTTGTACTATGACTAGTGAATTTTGAAATAATCTCAAACTAGTAAAAGACTATTATATTCAACTCTCTTTTATGAAGGTTTGTCTCGTTAAAAATGTGCACAAATCAAAGAAGCATTAGTTTTTCAGTAAATTAGGTTTTTTTTTTTCCACGTGAAAAATAATGCATAATACTTTTTATACCACATGTGGTTTTAACACGAAATTTAACAATCTATTTTGAAATTTAAAAAAAAAATGTGTAGATATATAGAACTTTTTTTTTCTTTAAGATATCCAACTCGCTTAGATCTAAAACCTTAGTAAATCGAGTAACGAATGAATTCATGAAAATCATAATATCAACAAATTTCAAAAAATTGATTCGTAAATTCATAGGAAATATCTTCGAAATAAGTTTATATTCCTTAAATCTTACATTACATAAAAGGAAAAACTTTTTCTCGGCTTATTTAGCAGCAAACTGAGTAAACCTTTGTGTCATATCATACTTGAGACTTAAACTTGGAGGATTTGCTTGAATCTCTTTCTAGGTACATTTCAAAAAATCCAGTCAGATTTTTAATTTTTATATAAAATTTGCTGTTTGTAAAGTTACACATAACTAGAATTTTTTTTTTTAATTTTCTTCGTGCATTATTTTTTTAAACTGCACAAGTTTTAATTGAAAATTTTAAAATGCAAATGATTATTATATTGATTTATACATCACACGTTTATGAAAAATGCAATCAAAGTATTTTGTTAGAGTTGGCTTTATAAATTAAAGGTATTTGTAGTCATCATAAAAACACTCGATCAAAATTTAAGTTATTTTGTTGAAATAATTCTTTATCTTTAAAATTAATTATTTTAAATCTAATTAATTATAAAATTGTTTTAAAAGATTTGTTTTTTAAAGGGAATTAAAATTTTAAACCTTTAAAGCTATTGTGTGAGGTAAACTATTAATTTTCTTTTAAAAATTTTGATACATGGATAAGACCTCTACGCAGCAAAATTCTTCTTTTAAATTCAGTATTGAATTTCGGAGAAACTGACTTATTTATCAGCGAACCAACTTTTGATAACAATTTTGACTAAACTTACAAAATTCACGATTTTACAACTTTCCACGAAATGATTATTTATTAATTCTATTGTATAATTCTCCAGGTCACATTTAATTTTTTATTTAATTATAATAAAACTCTAAAAATACTAAATTTTTCGTCGATACCAAGACTACTTAAAAAAAATTACGTATTTATTTTTAAAAAAAAAATGTATATTGGGCATGTTTTTCCAAAATATTTTGCTTTAAGTCATCGGAAAAACTAATTTCTAAAATTACTAATTGAGTCTTGGCAGCAGCTTCTAGTAAGAAAGAAAATTTAGTAAAGGCTTCGTAGCTGGGATACACTTCTATGAATCCAAAGAAATTTTGATTACACTGGAAAAAAATTAATTCCTGTGGTTTAATTACTGAGGTGGTAGTCCAATAATTAGCATTATAATCTTCCCTTTAACAGTTCCTCGATTCAAATCCCACCTCACTCTTAGTTGCTCAGAATATACTTTAAATTTTCATACCCTAATTGAATAAGCTCGCACATACAAAAAATGAGCTTTGAGCGACATAAATCAAACCAAGGCCTTAACTATTTTGTTAGAACAACAATAGGGCTCTGATTTTGCAAAAAATGTATCTGTACCACTAATGGTCATAATTATGCAGAGATGACTTGCTCAAAAAAAGGGAATGTTCAAGTCTGCAGAGGGTAGTATTTATCAATCCTTACCTACACAAAAGCTACTGTTCACGAGACTTCCGTATGTTAAAAATACCATAGCATTCAACTAGTGTGTTTTGAAGAGGTGTGTGTGCCAACTCGCGTGGCATCGTCGTCATCAACAATTACAACTAGACTTGCTGTGCTTAATAGAATTTCACTGAGCAGCAATGTATGAAATGTTACATAATTGTAAGAAATGTTTTATTAACATTAAAAAAATTGCTATTGGAGAGTTTTATGTGAAAATGTATGATAGAGTATGTAAACTTACATAAGGCTATTTTTTTTTCTATGCAAATTTTATCCAGAGTTCGAGAAAATAATTCCACTGGTACGTTGCCTTGCCCAAAGTTCCAATCAGCTGTCACAATCTTATTATTGACATCAAATTTTCGAGAATATGGTTATCTTGGACTAGAAAAAGTTGAGCCAAAGTTTTCATTTCATGACTTACAGGAAAGTTCCAATTTCACTGATAAACCTTAATTTTTATGAGTGGAAACGTCTAAAGTGAAAACATCACTACTGCATTTCAAATTTCTTAGAAGACTCGAGAAAGAGTTTTTATTCAAGATAACATTTATTTGCACTTGTAGCAGGAATATCATTCTGGAAATGAACAGAATCTAGAACATTTACCTGAGGAAAAGAAAATTTTTCAACTGTTTTTTAGGTACAACTTCCTGGGCTTATTTTGATTGTCTTTTACGAGCTGAATTAATTGCAGCTAATTTCCATTTCATGGGTCCACCTTTTGGTTTTCTGTATCTTGAACTTATTGCATCCATTACGATGAAAATTACAATATATTTAAAGAAAATACGTCAAACAATATTTATAAACAAATATATATGAATAAGTATATAATATGAATAAAAAGAACTGTTTTAGAAATCTAGAACAACGAAAAGAGAATCATGTTACGAAATCAAAATAAAAAAGCAAATTGTGAAATCAAAACAAAAGTAGCAGTGAAAAATCGACAAGATCAATGTGTTGCTATACGAAATCATACATTTAAATAATATTCATGTGGCAAAAATTTAGCACAACTTGAAACCAGAATTTAGTAATAATGATTTGGAGAATAATTATATTTTGCATGTTATGAGAGTTCATAAAATGGGTGTGGTCGTTTGTTTACCCACTAAATACCTTATTTTTAGAAGTTATAACTCTGAAAATAAACTTAATATTAGATAATGGAAATTTAATAAAAAATTTAATAATGGTCAAAATTTGATAATGGAAATTTACAACTTTCTAGAAATTCGTATAATTTACAGGAACTTATTAGTTATTCAAATCCATTGCTTCATCTTACATGTTTACTTTTTCTAGCAGACGAAAAGAAGGGTGTGGCACAACCTCTTTACATTATTAAAACACTAATATCTTTGTTGAAAGTTATCTGAAAAGAATTTTTTTTTTTTTTTTTTTTTGCGTAAAGTAGAGAATGATTCATATTTTTTTATAGACTAAAACAGAGAAATCGATTTTTTTCACGTTTTTCCACATTTTGAAAGTCTACTGTTCCCTTAAGAATCTTAAAAAAATATTTTATTTAAATTAAGAAGTATGATTTGTTTTGCATTTTACAACTTTGTTTTAGATACATTAATAAAAACTAGTCACAACTGAAGGAGAAATTTTATCATGGAAACAAAAAATAAATTTTAATTATTTACATATTTGCCCGACAATGGCTGAGTGGTTGTCATTCCTGACTCTTAGACTGTTGGTCCCAGATTTTGGTCATGGACGTTTTTGTTTTCTCTCTCTGCATTTCCTTGTCCTTTCTCCGGAGTTAATGACTGAATGTGGCCCGCTCTATAAAGGGATTTGTGGTAGAGTGACATGGGTAATGCTCACCATTTGAATCACAGGTGTCTACCCAGTAACACTAAATGAGTAGCAGTTTATAATTATAACAGTAATTATAAATTGCAACTCGTTTAGTGATTATAACAGTAGCATTGTTATAGAGTTCTATATTGTGACTTAGTTTTTTGTATTTCATTTTCTTAATTTCCAGATTTTTATTAACAATTTTCCTATGTTAAATACAAAATCCACACACACACACACATATAACAGTTTATTTAAATCTTCTTTAATAATAAGTAAAATATAAGAATTTCAGAAGTAAGACTATACTAACGCGTTTACATAATAATGATAATGAATTATACATAATTTATTTTGAATTGTTTATTCACAGAACTTTCGTTTTGCGCATTATTGTGTCATTATATTAGCATTAACAGTTGAAAATTTTTAAAGTTAGGATTTATCCAAAAGTGGATGACATTAAAACATAAAGAAATGTTAGACAGCATGAGCTAAATTTTTAAGAAAATAAATTGATAGATTGAAAACTTGGAGTTAACGTAAAACAGCGTACTTACGAAAAAGAATTTACAATGCATTATTTGAAAAATCTATACCGAATTGTATACAATACAATTAGCATTATTTAATGCATAATACGTTATTCATAATTAGCATTACGAATTATGAACGGTACAATTAGCAGTGATATTTGAAGTTATCTTAGAGAAACATATTTAATCATATGAAACAATTCAATGTTATTTTGATAATCCATAATTGTCAAATATAACTCAGTTTCTGTTTCTTCTGGTACCACTTAGATGACAACCTAATGACTGAAAAAAGTTGTACAGCTTTTTAATACTTCATTGTATATATCAATGGGGGAAGTTTATTTAGATAGATGAAGAATTTTGCATCTTTTAGGGATTAAACTTTGAAAACTTACCAAATAATCAACATGACAGATATCCAGATAGCACAACATCCATTTCGATTTGCTTGAACATGGCTAAACTACATCCTGATAACTTACCAATCCAAACCAATCTCTAAGCCTCAATTTACTTAATTTTTTTTACTTCAAATTAGTCATACTACTCTTATAAGTTTTGTCTAATGGCGGGCACTGTATGATTAACCCTTCACCACAAGAAGGCCGGAAACTGCTACTCATTTAACGTTATCCGATGGTACCTATGGACCAAGTCATGGAGGCGAGAAGAATTACCCACGTCACACCACCACAAACCCGTTTATAGGGTGGGCCACATTCATCTATCAACTCAGAAGAAAGGAAGGAAACGTCCATGCCCAAACCGCGATTCGAACTTGGGACCAACAGCCTAAGAGTCAGGAACGCTAACCTTTCAGCTATTGGCCGGCGATGTTCCTATAAGTGGATTTTACTAAAACATTGAATTGGGATATTTCAAAATGTAGACACTAAAGATTAACCACCAATTTTAAAAATTAATATTAGATGTAAAATTTACATAATTAATTACATGTTGATTAGATAATTAAATTATATCTTTATATCGCAGAATTTAATTTTGCATTGAATTAAGTAATTGTTTTAGTATTTATTTTGTACCATAAGGGCAAACTATATTAGAACTCGAGTAAGAAGTGGCCATAGACCACCAGATTAATTCCTATATAACATTCATGTTATCTGCGGCAAATACACTGACATGCAGAGCTTTAAATAGTAAATAAATTTGATAGTGACACTTAAGGAATTATTTTGTTTCAAACATATCGCACTCTTACTAATGATAAGATATTTCGTTAACCTTTCTTTGCATAGTGGTGGAAATTTCCATCATAACACTGAATGCTCAAAAATTATATAAAAGAACAAGTTCACTTTAAGTTGATCGTGTTTGGATACCTTTTTTAATGTCCATTGCGTAAAAAGAAACATAGCTTTCAAAAATAAGCAAGTGTCACTATCAGTGAAACGAACTTGAAGTTGTCTCATTCCGCTGTTTGTTGTAGTTGCAATAAACGCATGATTTCGGTTTTAATTTTGTTTTACTATATTTGAGTTTCTATTGCTAAAAAAGTGAAAATAAGTGTAAGAAAAGTTTGCAACATGTGTTTCTATTATTTTTAGAAAAATTTCTGAAAAAGTTTGCATTTTATTTTAAATAATAATTTTGCATGAGGATGGAGATTTCCATCATAATTTTTGCTAAACTTATTTACTATAAATATATACTAAGATATTTTTAACTATTTTCCTTTATTTTTAAACGTGAGTTATATCACCTTGATTTATTTCACCAATAAAGAAAATATCATGCAATGAAAGGATTAAGTTTGCTCAACACTTAACTATTAATTTTCAATTATGTAATTTCTGTTTCAATAAACTTGTGAAACTTTAGACAGAAATGTTACGGTTCACACACACATATATTAGTGGTGCTTGAAATATGACCTTTTCTCACATATAAAATATTATTCATTTATTCTTTATTACGATTGAATTGGAGCATACATTTTTCACAAGATATGGAGACACTTTTATTCGTTGGAATAAATAAAAATATTACGGCCACCAGAATGAAAATATGATGAATGTTCACTTTGAAATCTTACTCCATCTCGGTGGAGGGAATGCTTTCTTTCATTGAAATCCCCTAGAAAGTTTCACAATGTATTAATTTCATTCCTGGAGCAGTTTTTTTTTCTCTCTCTCTTCCCCTTTTATATTTTTCATTGTTGGCTCGAGATTAATGTGTTGGCAAGAGAATTCCTCCCCATGGCTCGCTCGATAGCTGCTATTTGCTGAACCTAGCTTTATTTATGACGAACCTTGAAAGGCACACACTGCAAAAAGAAGAAAACTGCTCCAGGAGAGGTGAGGAAGAGAAAAAAAGAAATGGAGAAAAATGACTTTTTCCCAAAAAGGATTGCAGAGGTCTGAAGGGTCAAGAGGGAAAAGTGGTCATCTGTCATCGAGGAAGGGATGACTCATGCGACTGTCCATCTGCTTTCCCCTTGAGCTCAAAAGGTTATTAGACGTGCCGACAAATAGAAAAAGATGCAATTCTTCTGAAATAGTCATCGATATCTTTTATCACATCTTCAATCTTTGTCATCGACTGAGGAAAAAAAGGTCTCCTGCAATTTTCCTGAATCGTAAGCTGGATATTAATTACATACTTTCTTATACCTAATTTACCGTAACACTCAAACAACAGTTATAGTGAAACAAAACCATTTATCTTATACGACAAGTTTGCTTTTTGTTTATAAAAATGCTAAATATTTTTAATGGGTAAAATTTCATCAAAAATTATGGAAATATGTACCAACATTTGAAAATCCTATATTATTTTTTTTCTTCTAATGGCGAGCAATTGGGTGATTAGCCTCGCCATTACAAACCCGGAAACCACTACTCATTTATCGTTACCCGGTGGGCACCTGTGAACCACGTCATGGAGGCGAGTAGCACTACCCACGTCACTTTACCACAAACCCGTTAATGGGGTGGACTACATTCATCCATCATCTGAAGAAAGGACAAGAAACACAAAGAAACACAAAGAAAGTGTTTCCATGCCCAAGCTGGGATTCAAACCCTGGTCCTCCTCATCAGTAGTCAGGTACGCTAATTAATAGACAGGTTGGGAGGCTTCATTTATTATTGTGGTTATATAAAACATTCACAAAGTTTCACTGTGTTATGTGTTTAACCGTTTCCCTTACAATTTTTTAAAAAAAAATTGCAAAAAATCATCACATTTTTTTTATTTTATTACTAAATACAAGAAAACGAAACAAAACAAAATATGTAGTTTTTAAGTTTAATTTTTTACTGGTATAAAAGCATATAGATTTAATATTAGTTTACTATCCCGAGTTATCTCGGGCAAAAAAGTTAAATGTTAGTCTTTGTCTGATAGTTTTTGAAACAAGGGAAACACAAAGTGATACCTGACATTCCGCACGCTGGTATCTGGTCTCATTTCTTATGGCATCATCACCATTATTTTACTTTTTTTCAACACAACTATCCTCCTTTGTACATTACTGATCCACAAGCCGTCGTATACTATACCATAGAGAAACATGTGGCCAATCCCGAAAAAGAACCGCGAAATTAAAGAAAAGGCAAATTGCATGTTAAAACAGAATATTTCCTTTCATTTCCTCCAGGCCGAGTAAAAACGTGATAAAACAAATCGTACTGACAAATTTTGCTTCACCCGAGTTTTCTCGGGATAATAATTAACCGCAATATATACTAACCCGAGATAACTCGGGATAATAAGGCAAGCGGTTAACTAATGAACGTAAACAGTGGGCTAGTAGTGCGCAACAGCGTTTTATTGAGTGAAAAGCTACCATTTAATATTTCAAGTGGTTCACTTTAAGCTACTATTATGCATTAGAAGATGAATTCAAATCTTTTCATTTCTGCATGCTTAATTGACAGGATGAATGCTTAGGGTTTTGGTTTTAGGGTTTCTTTCTTGTCGACTTGTCGACGTGTAAACACGGCTCTAAAACTATATTCAGCTAATTAAACGCATCAAATAAAGGATAATTATTTCAGTGTCATTCATCTAACCAAAAGCTAATTTCTCTGCCCTTGTACTACCAATTTATTCTTAAAATGTATTTTCCTTCTTCCAGAAAAGTAAACTCTAAATAATTTTTCGAATGTCTACTAAAATGAAGATATTACTCATTTATAAATAAATAAATATATAATTTTAGTTTAATAATGTTGTATATAAAATAAAGGGAAACATTCTCATGTTTTTATTGATAAAAACTCACAGAACACAGATTTTAAGGGACAATTTGAAATTTTTATGCATCAAAATGACTATGAGTGAAACTCTAAAAGTGATTATGTGAAAATGCTTTATGTAAAATATTTGAAATACATCTATCCTTATTTCTTGAATATAATTGTTGTGTGATGTTGTGTGTTAAGATCAAAACATAATTTCCTATTGTTATGTATTCGACAAATCAAAAGTATGAAATTAAAAATTTTCTTTTTAAGACAAGAATCACATTTGCAATGTGGGATCATGCTTTAATTTGAAAGAAGTTTTTTGTATTTATTGATGGTAAGCTATGTGTGGATGTTTTATGTGGACAATGCCTTTTATGAATCCCTTATGTAGAAAAGAATGTTTTTTAGATTTGCAATTACTGTACATTATACCTAAAACATTTATTCTTTTAGAAGGTTGAGAATGTTTAGATACAGTGATTGAAATCTTCCTTGATAATTCATTGAATGTTTCTGAATATAATTCTTTTTAGACCCTTAGATACAATAAGAACTATAAGTTAAATTATCCTTGTTCTATATTTCTGCAGACTGGAGTCATTAAATATTGCCAACTACTTAATTTAGATTAGGTTAGGGATACTAGTACAGTCAATTATCTCCAATCTAATTTAATTTTAATCAAACCAATCATACCTTAGAATCTCTCTCATGAAAGATACATTAGAGAAAGCAATTACAAAAAAATGAGTAAAACTATACTTTAGGGTATACTTGGTAATTTTTTGGCAACATTTCTCTTCACGTCAAATACAGTGCCATGTTTGAACATTCAAAAATAGCGCAACGTCTGTTGGATTTTCAAAATTCTAAATACAATAAACCAATCAGAGCCTCGACTGCATCTAAACCAATCAGAACACAATTTGGTTTTGCCCAGCTTGGCGAGAATCAAAAAGGCACCCTAAAGTATAGTCTAACCAAAAAAATGATCATCCTAATCTCAAAAGCATATTAAATATCTTGTTAAAGATGCAGTCAAAGAAGAATTTTAAAGTACACTGGTATGATTTCTGTTTTTCTTAAATCTTCAAAAGTGAATTATTGCTCTGACATGGAATATGAAGCACATTAAAAGTCTCAAGCAGGAAACGATCTCCATATCCATATTAAAAATTCACGAATCCTCAACTATTTTGAATAAGTCTGAAACAGCAAGCAAGCTTGATTTTTCTCTCCATTGTCAACAATGAGATTCATGGAATTCTATATGAAGTGGCCGCAGAAAAGTGTTTCTTCTTCTTCTTCTTCTCTTGAGCATGTCAGATATGTGGCACCTCTGCATTGTTGCATTTTGTACCATGATGCAACAATGCAAAGTGTTTACTCTTACTCACCTCCGTTACCTCTAACAACTCAATTCAACTAATTTAATTAATATAAACTGTTATGTGTGCTATTGTTAAGATAGTTCATCCAATGATGATGAAAAAAGATGAAACTTAGACAACTACAATATATGAGAGAAAAAGAATCTGTATCCTCTACCCCCAAATAATTACTAATTTATATATCTAAAAGAGAAAAGATCAAGCAATAAAGGCATTCTGCAGCTATAAAACTCCATAATTAGAAAATATCATTATTAAACTTCCCCATCAGGCTCATCCAACAATTTTAATCATACTTTTTAAAAAATGTCTGGATCTTTATCTGTTCTCAATTTGCTTGAAACTGGATTTCATTTTAGAAATATATAAACTTATTTTCTTCCAGAAGAAACACAAAAATGTCTAACACCACTATCATAGGATCGAATAAGTTTCTCACAAAACTTTTTTAAGAAAATTGTATTATTGCGCTTACTATTACGAAATGTTACTGGTGAATAATCTCTCTGTACATTTCCTATAAAAGAACAGTTAATATAAAATAGAACCTCTATACACACAAACAACTAGTTATTTCACTGTCAAACAATTTAGTTACCAATATAACAAAACGCTCAATCAATGCCATAAATGAATTAAATACAAGAAGTTATAGCGAAAATAAATTTAAATATAAAAATACTTAGGCATTTAAAATATGTTGAATTCCATTTAGTTATTTAAATTAAAACAACACTATATGGTGCTCACTAAATATTACAAATTTAACATTTAGTTTTTTTTAAAAAAATAATTTAATTGATGTCAATTATGATAGAGAATATATAAAAAAAATATTAAGCATATATATTGATCTAAAATGATTATAACATATTGTTTGTTTATCATACCATATTGTTTGATCTAATAATTGATCATACCATATTGTACACACAATTCATTGTTGTAACCCATAATACCACGTCAATAAAATGAGACGCAAAAACAACTAAAAAAACAACAGAAACGTAGTACATATGGTACAATCTACAGTAGTTCTAATGCAAAAACTCTTTCTCTGTATGGAGAAAACAGGTCAATATAAAAATAAACACCACAAATCTCTATAAATATATATACCACAAATCTATGAAAAATGTGTTAAATTTACCAATAATTACTAATTTTTAGATATTATTCGACAAATGACTTGACTTTCCTATAACACCATATATATATATATATATATATATATATATATATATATATATATATATATATACGGTGTTTTAAAAAATTTAATTAAGTATTTAAATAACATTCCCGTGATTCATCATCAGATCTTCTAAAGCTGCTTCTGAAGTAGTTCTTTTAATGTTCAGGAATATTTTGCTTTCACTAAGTTTTGGAAAATTGCCATCAAAACCAAACATAAATAAGAATTCCGACTCACAATTATAA
>JAPDSC010161805.1:64661-75417 GCA_026290005.1 Latrodectus geometricus | reverse complement strand
TATATATATATATATATATCGTTAATCTGCGCTTTAGGTCCCCTACTCTGCCAACTTGGCGATAAATGCACAAAGCGTGGTAAACCGGACGTTTTTATATTTAATGAGCTCTTTATGG
Source organism: Latrodectus geometricus (assembly GCA_026290005.1). NCBI lineage: Eukaryota > Metazoa > Arthropoda > Arachnida > Araneae > Theridiidae > Latrodectus > Latrodectus geometricus. Next base: position 75,299 of record JAPDSC010161805.1, on the reverse strand, counting down.
CAACCTCCGGAGGAAATAATTTGCACTATTTCGCGCATGCTCATTAAATGGTTTTTTCTTTTAGCATTTTCATTGGTCGTTAATTAGTTTCAGTTTGAAAAATCGGTCATTTTCATTGGTTGCTCATTAGTTTAAAACCTTTAACAATCATATTCCATTATCGCCATGGCAACAGCGTTTTTGAAAACCTGCCAAATACGGGACCCGCAGCACATTTTTGCACAAGTTGGCAGAGTAGGGGACCTAAAGCGCATTTTCACCACATATATATATTGTGTGTGTGTAAACAATAATTTAAAGTGATATTTTCTAAATCTTTATTATTTTAGTATAAATAATTTACTAAACATTTTATTTCCAAGTAAACTAAAGTCATATATAGAAAATGGAACATATATATTGCAATAAATACATCAATTAAATTTTTTAATTGAAATATTCTCCGTAACAAATAGATTTCTACACTTATGTACAAAATTAAAATAATGAAAAAATAATATTATAACCAATAAATTTTTATCACTAGGCTATTGCGTTTAATGTACTTTTCAATTATGAATAAGATTAGATAAGAGTTTTAAATATAAATAGAATTCTCAATGGAATAGAAAATTATATATTAATTTTTTTTAAAATATTTTGTTGACATTTATAAAACTGATTATGTTTGAGTTGAACAACTGGAGAGACAATGCAGTAGGAAAAGTGCTAATGTGTATCTCGAAATTTCTTAATGAAACTTTTTACTAAGAGACAATTTCTTTTAAATTAGTTAGTAATGAAAGATATATTTCCATGGACATATAGTAAGTGAGAAAATGGCTAGATAACAGTCATTTCCTCACTAATTATTATTATTAGTTATTTCAGTCAATAATTAATAAAAATGAAATCTTACTCTTTTTTGCATCTTGAGAGTGAATACGAATGGGTAGATCATATTCCAGGCATACTGGAAAAACTTTTTGTTTTACTGCTAACTAACATAATAATAATAAATAACACTGCTAGTAAACTATGTTAACACAAAATAAGCACTGCTTGTAAATTATGTCAAAAATAATAAATACTGGATATTTTTGGATGGAATTAGTTGACTGAAATCAAATTTATGCTGCTTGCAAATCATTTTTAAAGAAAGAAAGTAAGGAAAATTTAAGTTTTGAAACAGAAATAGCTTCATTTACATGTACATTTTCATTTTTGAGTCCTCAGAAATACCAAAAATGATTTATTACTCACAAATAATTACACCCCTAAAACTGTCACATACCATAAGACATTTTTTTCCGGAAAGAGTTGTTGCATCAGAAGAATAGAACGAAAAAGGAAATAAATGTTAAAGAAGAAAGTGAGAAAGGAAAGAACTTTTATATCCTTAAGAGAAAATCACCATTGGTCATTTCGAAAAGAATAGTTGCTTACTTTTCCCATCTGTTATTTGGGTTGGGTACTTTTTCTATTTCCAATCCAAGAAAAGGGCAAGAGGTTATTAACATGTTGACAGATATACTGTTTCTCATTTCTAGTAGTTTCTGAAAAAGATAAATAGTTTCTTTCTTTCAAATGGCATATTATTCCTTTAATGGTAACCTGTCAATATTGCATTGCATTCTGTAGGTGTTTTTCATGTTCTCAAATACATATCTTAACTTCACTAGAAATAATAAAACGTAACATCGAATGCTATATATTACTATATTTATTTTTATGGTATATTCTATGATATTAAGCACATATCTCAACTTCTATGAAAACCATGTAGCATAACAAATATTTGACACTTGTATTTTATCTTATTTTTAGATATTTTTATGGCATTAAATACAGAAGAAATTTAAATTTTTGATATTTTGTTTCATAGCATTTCTAAGTTTTTATATGGTCTCAAATATATATCTTAAATTCTATAAAAATAATGAAACATAGCATAAAATACTTGATTATTCCAATGTGGTTTATAGATGCTATTTATGATTTCACATTTTTGTAACCTATTTGTATCACTACATTCTTTATTTGTCTATTTTCTAAGGCATGCAAGGAAAGATAATGCTTTTATTTTGCTATATTTACTTATAACTGTCCTTGAAACTTACTTGAAAGCAAATAAGGAGTCCATATGCTATGTGAGCTATAAGAATTTTGTATTAAAAAAATCCTCCAAAGAGACAGTAACAAAATTTAAAACAGTAACAAATCTTGAAATCATATACTTCGCAAACGTTTTAGTTCCAATAATAGTATTAATCTGGTTAATATTTACGAAATCGAAATATAAAATTTTTAACATGTGTTTTAGAGGATATAAAGCATAAAAAAATTTAATTAAAGGATAAATATTAAAATTAATAAGCAAGAACAAAATTAATTATATAAATACTTAAATATTTTCTTATCACTTCTATACATTTTTATGATCAGCGTTATTAACGCTTCTTTGCGTGATTTTTTCTTTATTGGTGAAATAAATCAAGTTACTATAATTCATGTTCAAAATTAAAGGAAAAATGGTTAAAAAATCTTAGTATATATTTATAGTATAAAGTTAGCAAAAAACAATATGCTAAAAATTTCCACCATCATCCAAAGTTAGATCATTAGCTTAGTACTAAATAGAAATAAAAGAGGAAAATAACAGAAACACGTGTTACAAACCTTTCTTCCATTCATTTTCAATTTTTTAGCAATAGAAACTCTAATATAATAAAACAAAATTATAAACGAAATCATACGTTTGTTGTAGGTGCAATAAACATAGAAACTGTATAGGTTCTAAATTAGAAGGTCTAGTTTTTAGGTCTAATATGTATCAAATTGCAGTAGAGTTAATGTAAAAAGGTTATGGATATTTTTAATGACAACATTGAAGAAATATTAATATTAGCCTCAGCTTGTAACAGTGTTTCAATAAACAATGAAGCAAGAAATAAACAAGTTGAATGAGTTATCGACAAGCTGCTGGCTTTAGTTTCTTATACACAGAAACTGCCTTTTTTAGCCTATTTTAAAGCTTCAAGTTGTAACTATTGTAGTCGTATGTCTGAAAAAGCCGTGAATAAAGTATTTGTTGAAAAGAAAAATGTCTTCTTTATTTCTTGATCATGACATATTCATCGTAAAGAAGAAAAAGTAACAATATCCATAGGTTATTATAATAAAAATGTTTAAGCTTTGTGTCAGTGTAAATTTTTTTTCATTGTTAATTTCAATAGCAGTCAGAGCTTTATTAATTCATTATAAAGTTTTTTTGTTATCTGATATTTTCAAGGTAAAACTGATGATCCATCAAAAGTAATAGTAAACGGTAAAGAAAATAGTTAAAAAATTAAACTAAGATCAACATTTTTCTTAAATCTGAATTAGACACATTATAAACATTTGAATATTCATACAATAAAAAAAATATTTATGAAAAATTTTTAATATTTCCTTAATTAAACCATTTTTATTTAAATTCTACTGGAATTTCCACGCATTCTAAATAGCTTATTCTTAAATAAATCATTGTTGAAATAAATGACTGTACCAAAATTTTACCTTCAAGAGTGATTGGTTCGTTCAACAATTTAAAAGTTATGAAATTCAAATACAGACATCGATCTCCTTTCTCTGTCGCTTAAGGATAGATTAATATTTGTGCAACATGACGCCTTGTGACCAGGCAACCACCAATAAAATGCTTCGAAACTCTGATTGACAGATTGTCGATCAAAGTTCTGCTTATACTTTATACAATCCCACATAAATGAAGACTCACAATAACTTTGATTTCCTTTTTGGTTTTTAAATTTAATTCAATAATTGAGTTCTCTTCATTGTGAATATTAGAAATTTATTTAAATCGCATTTGATTTATTTAAACATGTGTTTATATCTAAAATATTTATATTATTTATTATTTTTATATTTATCCTATGAATTTTAGGAAAGGCTGGAAAGTTTGGAAACTTCTGTTCAAGATAAAATTTAGTTTTTTTTATGAATGAGTACTTCACTCATAAGACGTGAGAAATAGCATTTCTATTGGAAAATGCATAATTAAAATAATTATAATAATGCCAATTATAAAATTCACAGTTAATAATTTATGTTAAAGTATGATATCAAGACTTTAATTAAAATAAATCTGCATATATTTTTATGGATCAATAGAATCATTTTGAAATCTTGTATTATTTTTGAATTAGTAATGTAAAGAAATTAATGGCGCATTTTTATTTCTATAAATTTTGTCTGTATTTCTCTATTCACAAAACACAGGTGATTTAATAATCATTAGGAAAAGTAAAATGTGAACTTGAGTAATTCATGTTTTCTTCCTATAAAATTAAATTGAAGAGGGGTTTTCCTTTGTAATCTACAGTATATTCAATCTTGTTTTCTATGCATAAATAAATTTATTTATATACAATTTCACCAAATATGAATGCATTTAAAGATCTATATTTTCCAATAAAGTATTCTTAAGCCTAATATACACCGTTTTAATTCATTGTTATGAGGTCGAGGTGGCCAGGTTGGTTAGGGCGTCGTTCTCATTACCAAAAGGTGAGATCGAATCTCGCCTTAGCCGAAGATCCGTCGTGTTCACTAATGGCGATTGGGGTTCGTAAAATATGGCGGGTAGCAATGTCCTCCATGTTCCCATTGCATATTAATACCTCTGGGAGTAGTTGGAACCAGGCTGTGGGTCTTCACTGGTTTCAATCTCTTATTAGAGGATTCAGATGGTGCTGCCATCTATGAGCCAAGATTCATACGTCCACACTCGTATGAGGATGCTCTATTCTATTCAAAAACGGAAGACGCTTTCTCTCTTACTTCATTCACCTAGTCTCTTGACGGGCAGGTTTGGCGTTGCCAATTGTCATCAGTAACAGCATTCATTGTTACTATTTCGCAAATCATATACATCACATTAATAAGTAATATTTTACAGAAAATACTTTTTGATTATTTTTTATAACACCGTAAATGTTAGATATTTAAATCAAATCATTTGCATTTTCAATCATATTTAATGAATTTTTAGTCTGTCAGGTTATATATGATAATAAAACTTGATTAAATTCTTCATTCTTTATGAAATCCATTAAAACATAGTTCAGGCTACGGTCCATTATGAGCATGATACCTTGGATGAATAATTTCCGTATAATTTTTATGTATTTACAAAAATATTAAGTCAGTTATAATTCAATGGTAAAAGTGTTCCTATCTGAATTATTCTCAGTGAAGATTTTTTTTTCTCAGAAACGAAAAACAAATTCTGAAATGAAATCGAGTTTCGTCCGAAAACTCAATTTATGTTTCCATTCCCGCCCTTTCTCAATTTTCAGCTCTCAAAGGAATCGAGCTCTGTTTCTCGAGTTATTTTAGTCGACAAACGACCAAGTTTGATAAGAACTTAGTGTGAAAGTTCAGGACAGAAAACTTAGAAAGTATCAAATATTGCAAGTGATATCGATATCAGAGATTTAAGTTTTTGTCTTGCTTTCTCAATCTTTTGGAAACTGTATATTTTACTTTTTCTATAACATGCCTTATTAAATCAAATTTATTTAATAACATGTCATTCATAATTTACTTATTACATGGTTTATGGTTCAGAAGCAAAATCAAAATTAAGTAATTTTTTTTTTTTTATAAAATAAAAGCTTTTACTTTCTTAGATTGAATTCAAAATCCTTATTTTATTACATTTTATTATTTATATTTTTAAGAATTAATGAACAAAAATACTCACTTTTCGGTAATGACTATATACTTAAAGCATGTATATGACTATATGATGTAAGGAAGTAAATTTTAATAACCTTTTTAATAATAAAGCATTAAAAATATAATTATTATTATCTAATAAAAAAGTATTTCCATAAACAAATTTAATTTAAACTAACAAGAAGTAAAATATTTGTATCAATTACTGTTACTATATCATAATTTTAAGACAAATATTTTACCTAAAGTATTTGTTGCATATTTATTTTACCATCAATTTTTTATCTGCAAGCCTAACTTTTCTTGAAAGTTTCCAAATCTCAAAATTTAAAAATAAGAAATAGTGTTATCTGTATATTTAATTTATGAAAAGGATTGTATAAATACGTTAAAAATTTGCATTTGTTTTTTACTTTATAAATTATTATTTTCTTCAAGTCAATTTAAATAATTTAAACTAGAAATAGTACTTTGTTTGACATATTTATAAAAGAGAAAATGAGTAATAATTCTACAAAACAATCCAAATCTGCAAAAATACTTAAAAAAAAAGACTTATTAATTTAAAAAAGGTCAATTTTAAAAAATCCTCCCGTAAGCATATTTTCATAGAAAAATTTATTATTCTCAAAAAGAGCTTCCACTATACCATTTTTAAATTAAAATATACATCAAAATGTCAAATAAATTTTAACCACGTTTTTTAAATGTAATCGATATAGTTCATTTTTTACATTTATCCGAATTTCAATTTGGAATAATGTAAAAAGATGATTTAAACTTTCCTCAGCATTGAGAAACCAAGAATGAATAATAGATTTGCATTGATGGGCAGCTACTCGGTAAAAGCCATTTGTACTCGCTATTCACATATCGCTTGCGACACCATTTCCTTTGGCCAGCCAATGTCCGGAGACATTTATGAAGTCCGATGGACAGCGATAACCTACGTTCTTTTACTTCTCCTTTTATTCAGCTGGGTTGGCACAGCATCGCACATGTACTGCTTAAGGTACTCAGATCCACCGAAGAGAAATGGGAATGTCAGCTACAAACGGAATTTTATTTGATCTTTTTCCCTTCTCTCCAATCGTTCCTTTTCATCTCGGGAATTTTTTTTTCTATCTATTTTTTTTCTTCCTTTTTCTTGGTTGCATCTGTTTTTTATTTTTTTTATTTTCGTCTTACAGAATGTGGATTTCTCTGCGTAAGACATGTCTGGACATGAAATGAACTCTGACCTAAGTTTTAGCCTGAGATATCTTTTTCTTGATTTTGTTTAGTGTACTATTTATTACTTGATGTATTATCATTGCAAGAAGAGATAAAATATTGACTTGTTCAGAAAATGTGGAAATATAAACATAGCAAAATTTATATATATTGCCACTATGTAATATACATTTTAGTATAATATAGTGATATATATATGTACGATTGAAGTCTTTAATCATTAAGAAGAAAAATATATTTGTGTTAACATTTTGATCACGTATAATCAGTATCATAACACATAAATAAAAAATGCATGTTAATTATTATTTGGGTTCTTAAAAAAATTATTAACTCCGTAGATTCTTATTAACAGCTGTAGGAGCTCTTACCTCACAATCATTTCTTAGAAAAATACACTACTGGCCATTAAAATTCGTTCACCAAGAAGGCGACATGCTACAAGCGTGAAATTTGTACGAAACGAAGAAGGTGCTGTGATATGCAAATCATTAGCTTTTCAGCGCATTCAGACAAAGCAGGCGCCAGTAGCGACACCCGCATTGTGTTTAAATGAGGAAATTATTCAGCCAATTCCTCATACATAAATTGCATTTGAACGTTGTTGCCTGGTGAAAAGTTGTTGGGATGCCTCGTAAGAAGGAGAAATGCGCGCCAGCACGTTTCTGACTTTGATAAAGGTCGAATTGTAGCGCACCGGGATTGCGGTTTGTCTTATCGCAGTATTGATGCTCGCGTCGGTCGAGATCCAATGACTGTTAGCAGAATATGGAATCGATGGGTTCAGGACGGTAATACGGAACGCCATGCGGGATCTCAACGGCCACTTATCACTAGCAGTCGAGAAGACAGGCATATTATCCGCATGGCCGTAATGGATAGTGCAACCACGTCACGATCCGTGGGTCAAGAAACGGATTCGTTTGGGAGACAAGTGTCAGCACGAACAGTTCGACGACGTTTGCAGCAACATGGACTCTCAGCTCGGAGACCATGGCTGCGGCTTCCCTTGACGCTGCGTCATAGACAAGAGCGCCTTCAATGGTGTGATCAATGACGAACCTGGGGGCATGAATGGCGAGACATCATTTTTTCAGATGAATCCAGGTTCTGTGTACAGTGTCATGATGGTCGCATCCGCCTTTGGCGGCATCGTGATGAACGCATACTGGCAGCGTGAATTTGTCTTCATCATACTGGCCCATCACCTGGTGTGATCGTATGGGGTGTCATTGGATACACGTCTCGGTCACCTCTTGTTCGCATTGACGGTGCTTTGAACAGTGCACGTTACATTTTTGGTATGTTACGACCCGTCGCTCTACCCTTTATTCGAGCCCTGCGAAACGCTACGTTTTAGCAGGATAATGCCCAACTGCATGTTGCCGGTATTGTACGGACCTTCCTTGATACGGAACATGTTCGGCTGTTGCCCTGGCCAGCACGTTCTCCAGATCTTTCACCAATAGAAAACGTCTGATCAATGGTTGCCGAGCGACTGGCTCGTCACCAAACGCCAGTCACTACGGTTGATGAACTGTGGCATCGTGTTGAAGCATCATGGGCATCTGTACCTGTACATGCAATCCAATCTCTGTTTGATTTAATGCCCAGGCGTATAACTGCTGTTATTACTGCCAGAGGTGGTTCTTCTGTGTACTGATTTCTCAGGATCTATCCAGCCATTTTTTTTGAAAATTTAATCACTTGTTATTTCTAGTATGATATATTTGTCGAATAAATATCATTTTGTTATCTGCATTTCTTCTTGGCGTAGCAATTTTAATGGCCAGTAGTGTAATTTAAATTCATAACAAAAAGTCTTTTAAGGAATATGTTATGTAAATTTTAAATTTGATTGAAAGTAAACAAGTAAAAAATATTTATAAAATGTTCATTATGAAGTAATATTTTATATTCACTAAACATTGCATATATTTAATATATATATATATATATATATATATATCTATATGGAAAACTTAACCTCTCTAACATCTAAAAACATTATTAACATTATTGTTAGCGTCCATATTTTCATGTTTAAACTTCTTTGATAGGCCTTTTAATTGTGTTCACTGAAACGTACTTAACACACTGAATTGAAAAATTATTTTTTCTTCAGTTTAATTAACTTGAAACGTCTGTGTAAATGAAATTATATGATGTTCATGAAATAGTAAAAATAGCCTTTTTAGTCTACTTCCAATTTAAACTTTACAAAAATAATAAAAAATTCGTATCACACTTTTCGAATATAAAAAAAAGTAAACTAACAATGAAACAAACTGATTCTTTCTAAAGGATAATTTAATTATCTGTTTCATCTAAAGTAAGAAAACAAGCTTATCTTAAGTCTTTTGAAGATAAAGAAAAGCTATCATTGATCACTTAGTGTTGAACATGTCAGTATCAGCAAAAGTTTGGAAAAAAGCAGCCTTTAAAAAATAAGTAATATTATATAAATATTTTTATCAAAATGGATTTGAACTTAACTTTAATTATTATATAGTGATGTCATTTGAAAGATATATGAAAAAAATTCGAAAAATGTTAAGCATTTAGAGTCTTATTTTTTAATTTATTTTTTATTTAAGAGAAATGAACTTAAATTATAAATATCAAAAATTAAAAAATAAAAAGCACTTAATAAATGCATCATAATGCAACATTTAGGAATTCAATGATTTTGTGTTATCAATTTTTCCTAAAACTTATAATATCTTAAATTCATTTGTCTTAGATTCATTTAGAAGTAAATCTTGGCTGAGTACTGTAAAGGTGTTTACTCATGAAAGAAAAATGTCCACATTAATAATACACTACTGGCCATTAAAATTGCTACACCAAGAAAGCGACATGCTACAGACGTGAAATTTATACGAGAGGAAATGAATTTGATATAAATTTCAGTGCTTTATGTAAGGATGTTTTAAATTCAACACTAAAAGTAAACTAGTCACATAAAGTAATGATTTCCTTTATGTAAATATATTGCCATAGCTAAAAATCTTTAAACATTTTAAATTTTCTGAAAAGGTCTTATCAAAATTGTCTGATATGTAAGTATTTGAATTTTATTAATTTTCGAGTTCTAATATCTTTATTGAATTTGCATGGGGTAAATAGATCACGAGAATTTTCAAAAAATCAATTCTTATGTGACTGGTTAATTTTCAAACATTGTTATGAGAAATATTTCTAAAATATTTTGAATACTTTCCAAACATTTCTAAAATATCTTTTTTGATTTTAATTTAAGGAGTTCAAAAAAACAGCATAATATGTATCATTATTAAAATTTAATGCATAATATAAATATTCCCCATTATCTTATACTTTGTAACACATATATAAATTATAAGTAAAGACGAATTCTAAAGAAAAATACTAATTATTTTAAGCTTTTTTCCATTTATGTTACACAATAGTAAAAATATACATCTGAAATAGCATAATTTTTCCTAATGTTATTTATTTAATATATTAAGCATTAAAAATTTTACACTTATTGGAAATTTTTAAGATGCTTTTTATCAATCAAAAGTCTTTAAGATAAGAAGATTCAATTCAAATATCCTAAACATTGTTAATTTATTTTTAAAGTTCTATGAAATAATGGTAAAAAATATATTCAGTTCACTAAACAAAAACAATAATAATTTCTAAGGTGTTTACCAA
>JAPDSC010161805.1:45964-59661 GCA_026290005.1 Latrodectus geometricus | reverse complement strand
ATATATATATTCAATCATGTTATCATTTTGTATTTACTTCAAAAACTTCTAAAGAAATTTATGAATGCAAGTAACCAATGTTAAATTAAACATTTTTCAAATATTTGAATTTCTTAATGTAAAGCATGTTCAATCAATTCATTGTATAATTGGTAATTATTGTTTTGTATAAATTTATAATTTTGCACATAAAAATAAATAATGATAAATCGTACAAACATTTTTTTTTCCCCTAAATGCATTAACAATATGTAGTCATGCACAATGTTACTTTAGAATATTTTGTAAATAAAATTAATTAGAGAGTGATTAAAAAATATAGTATAAGAGTTTTTATTATGTGCAGCTATGATAAAAAAAATATTGCTTATTCGATATTTTTATTGTTCTATGGAATTTATGCTTGAGTACGCACATTTCTACTTACAGTTTTATATATTTTGTTGAATACCAGTCAATGAAACATTACTGCATCAAAATTAATTCCATCGATAACACAATCTCTTATCACCACAAAAATATTATTCCAAATCTCACACAAAATCTTTTCTTAAGAATATAAAACACAAATATCAACATGAATATATGATTTCAACAATTTCATGTTATTAGAAGCTATAATTCTTACTAAATAATCAAGCATGTTATATTCTTTATGAAACTCATTAAAAAACTTTCTTAAAATCTTCAGATATTCACATAATGCACAGGAAACTTTGTGTGGCCTATTCCACGTAGCAAGTTTATTACTTTTCAAAAACTTTTTGTCTCATGGATTTTGAAAGTTAAAGTTTCTCACTCTAAATTAGCTTCGGCAGAAGCTTTTGTCACGAAATGGAAAGAAATATCAGAACTAAAATCGCATTTTATCCAGAAACTCAATTTTTGTTTATGTTCTTTTCCTTTCAGGATTTTCTGCGCCCACAGGGAATCAGGCTCAATTCCATGAGTTATTTTGACCAGCAGACGGCACGGTTAGATAAGAATTTGGCGAAAAAGTTTAGACCAGAAAATGTAGACACAAGGCCTCAAAAATTGTAAGCGATAGATATCAAAGGATTTCGCTTCTATATTTTCTTTCTTCATTCTTTTGAATACTGAGTTTTATATAAAAAAAAAATAGTGAAACGTCTTTATTGACGTATACTTTATGTAATAACATGTCGCTCATACTCTTTTTATTTATTTATTTTTTTTTCAATTCTAAAAATCAGTATTAAAAGTGATAGTATCAATTGTATATTAAGCTGAAAGAAAATCTTCTTTTTCTGCTGTCATTTTTATAATAAATGTTCAGTATTCTTTTTTATTTTATTATTTGAAATATTTTAAGTATATTGAACATTTTTTTATGATCTTTTGATTCAGTTTTTTAATGTTTGCTGAACGTATCAATGAAAACGAAATAAAATGCACGGGAAAAAGTAACTAATATGATAATAAAATTGCTAGTTTTATTATTAGTGGATTCTAAGCAAGATTGAATTTTACACATTTATTATGAAGAATGAATTTTACACAAGAATGGATTTTACATGGAATGGATTTTACCAAAGAGTAATTTTTAAGAATGTATTTTACACATTTTATTATGATAATAAAATTGCCAATTTTATTATTAGCGGATTCTAAGCAAGAATGTGGATTTTACACATTGAAAGAAATATTAAAATTAATTCAAGAAAATGAAATATGTAAAGTTCCTTTTTAGTACATATTTTCATAATTTTAAACAAAACCTTTTTCAAAATGTATTATAAAAGTAAATGTCTTACTAATTTTTAAAAAAATAATTAAGCTTTCCTCAAAGCTAGTTTTAATTGTTTGAAAATAATCAAAATTATTTTAAAAAGAATATTTATCTCATAAAATATAGCAAGTGTTAAATAACTTAATAAAATATCATTCTTTAAAAATCCACAGTAAAAATATTTTTAATAGCGAAAGTTTGGTGATTTACACAACTTTTGATAGACTTATTTTAATCAAAAAACGAAACAGAGAATACTAAAATTATTCACTCTAGTTTTATTATAAAAATAGTTTCCAATTCAAAAAGCTTATAAAAAATTATTAGAAATTTCCTGAACTTGAATACACAAGAATGAAAATCGTTTTCGTTGAAAGTCATTTTTATTCACTTTTCACATATCGCCTACGATGCCATTTTCTTTTACCAGTCAATGTGCGGGGAGATTTATGACGTCCAATGGATAGTGATTACTCACGTTCTTTTACTTCTCCTTTTATTCATTTGAGTGGACACAACATCACATAACCCTTTCGCGACGGGAAGCGCTAACGCGCACTTATCGCTGAGAAAGGAAGTTTCTTTTGCTAGTGTCTGTCCAAAGTCTTTTTTGCTGTTAATCCTAGATCCATGAATTTACCGAAGTATTAAAACATTGTTTAATAATGCTCTGTATAGAATTTTAACGGCATATGTTTTTTTAAATATATTTATATATATTTTAGTTACTTAAGCCATTTCTTATTTAAATATATATTTTACATATTTTATTTAAATTACTTACTTTAATGACTTTTAACATTATATATCTGAAAACTAAATATGTCACTTACCGAAATAATCAACGCTATAGAAATAATAACGCAGACCGAAATAACCAACACTTTCGTTAAAGTGTTAGTTATTTTGGTCTGCGTTATTATTAAAATTTAGAATAAAACTCCCTATTTATTATGAACGAATACCACGAGCGCATTTAAAGAGCCGTCATAAAGCATTCCTTTCGAAAGCATTTATTTTCCCATATGTTTATATAATCGAAAACCACGTGAATCATGTCGAGTAGAAGGTCAAATCTAGATGTATTTGAAACCATATGGACATACAATGTCATCTTGTGATGCATATCATAGTTTTCAAAACGTTCTAGGACACTGCGCAAATGTGTGACGGCGAAGGGTGAACGAGAAAAGGCTCTGTAACGTCTGTGTGTCGGCAGGGAAATGAGGATGTTCCTTGCTGGCACGTATACGTGACAGTGGCTGCGAAAGGGTTTTAAGGTTCTCAAATGCACTGATTAGAAATAGAAATGTCTGCTTGAAAGGGAATTTTATATGAAGTTTTCCCTTTATTATCTCTTATTCCGCAAAGAAAGGTTTCCAAATATAATTCGTTAGATCTCATCATACATCTGAACCTGTTAGTCACATATATTCATTCTTAAATTTGTTAATTGTGCGATTTGCCATCTAACAAGTGATTGCCTTAAGACGGAATGTAGATGATTGGGAAGAAACAGGAATTACAGTTCAAGTGCAGATCATTAAACTAGAGGTAAAATTGTTCTAAGACATGAAGGTTTGGTAATGCTTCTAATGTAGGACTTCTAGTATAGATGATTGGGAAGAAACAGGAATTACAGTTCAAGTGCTGCAGATCATCAAATTAGAGACATAATTGTACTAAAATATGAAAGACTGATAATGCTTCCAAGAGGATATGTTTTATTCCTTCATTATATGTACATCATAATGATTTTATAAAAGATTTATAAAAGCTTGTAGCAGAAAATATTTACTGCATAATTAAAGGCAATAATAAAATGTAATATAATTAAATGTAATAATACTTTTACTACATTTAATTAAAGATACCTTAATATTACATTTTAAATATTAGCGACCGTGGGGGACTGGTTGGTTAGGACGTCGTTCTGGTTACCAGAATGTAGTGAGTTTGAATCTTGGCTTAGCCAAAGATCTGTCGTGTTCAACAATGGCGACTTGAGCACATAAAGCATGTCAGGTCACAATGTCCTCCATGTACCCATTCCAAGTTAATACCTCTAGGGATATTAGGAGCCAGGACTTGGGTCTTCTCTGGCTTCTAACTCTAAATTGGAAGATTCAATTAGTGCTGCCATCTATGAGCCAAAGTCTTACTTCCACCGTTGTATGGGGGGTGCTCTATTCAAAAACGGAAGACACTATTTCAGACTTCATTCGGCCAGTCCCTGACGAGTGGTCTTGGCTTCGCCAAGTGTCGTAAGTAACAGCAACAGCAATTATTTCTATACATATTTGTGTTGTATTAATGTAACTAAATCTGTTTAATAATTTATGATAAAATGAATAAAAAAGTTTTAAAAAATGAATTAAAGAAATTCAGTTTATTCATGTTGAAACTTTACAGTTAATTGTCTAGAATTTTAAATATTGCTTCAGGACAAATATATTCAAGTTTTTCATTTGATAAATTTAAAAGATTCATAATTTAGTTTTCGATTATGAAAAAATTATTTTGATACTAAATAAACAAACTTTTATTCAAAATTCCTAAAATAATATTTTGTGTCTTCTTTTTTACAGTTAATTCACTTAGTCTAGCAAAACACTGTGAGTTTTAAGACATTAAAATTGGCAACAATAGCTGTAGGCGTCACTAACTTCATAAAAATTCATATATAAAGCGTTAATTTGTCTCGCTATTTAAAAAATATTTTAAAGTGTACTTTAATCTCTCACAACTTGTTTTCACACTTTCATTTTTAACAAGAAAATTCATTTTGAATATATATCGATCATAGTAAAGTGAGTACTTTATTTAATATTAAAAGAGTGAATCTAGAAAAAGCAAAGACAACAATGTATTTATAAGGACAAAATCTAGCCATTATTTTAAAAATTTATGTTTTTAAAAAGGAATATAATACACTGACTAGTATTTCAAATAAAAATATTTGTTCCCTGTTAACGAATTTTCATAAAATTGTAACTATGTGTATGGTCTCTTAACTATTATTTGTATAGTTTTATTTTTAATTTATATAATTTATTCACATTATTTTAAATCAAATTTCATGATATGAGATTACTTATTAAATGTTGTTATGAGTATTAATTTAAATAAAATAAAAAACTAATTAATGACAAAAGTATTGTTATTATAAAAATAAACTTGCATTAAAATCTTGATAAATACTTAAATTTTCTATCCGAATTCATCTAAATTTAATTCAATTAATGAGGATTGTTTTTCTCATTATTATTTTCATTATTATGAAAATAGTTTTCTCTGTAAAAAAAGTATGAATTTATTAATAAAGTCATCATCATATTTGACTCAACAGTCCATAATAAGCCAATGCTTTTTGTAGCACAAACTATTCCGAGATATTCTATTTTTAGCTGTGGTTACCTGTTCTTCACCTCAATCATATTACAATCTGCTATAATGCCACTCCATCTAAATCCTACGATATGGATTTTGCAACAAAATAGTGGATTTTATTATTCCTAACAAAATGGGTTTTTCAGTTCATTGTTGCAACTTTAATACTTTAAAATCAATAATATAATAAATTGTTAAATCGTATAATAATATTCTATTTTGCATAATAAACAATAGCATACTATTGAAAATATGATAAATTTCAAAATTAAAACCGCTTTACTAAGTGTTTTCATTGACTAAGGATTAGACTCACTGATAAATTGCATTGTACTCATTAATAAAGTTTTTGCCGCCCACCCTGTCCGGTGGTTCGAGTGCTTGATGAGGAAGTCATGAGTTCAAATCCCAGTTCTGGCATGGATATATGTTCTCTCTCTTTCCTTTTATTGTCTTTTCCTTGAATAAATGGGTTGTGATTGGTTGCCTACCCTATAAAACGGGTATCTATGGCATATGTGTACTGAAGAAGTCAGACTCCACTCCACAAATTATGGTTCAGTTGGAGAAGTGGCACAACGCACCTCATACTGGCACAACGCAAACACAACAAGAGACAACAACAACAATAAAGTTATATGTGTAAACTGGTTAATTCCCAGTGAACGGTACGCTCCTTGTACGGTATGCATATATACAACGGTAATCATATATACAATTATAATTAATTGTATATAATAATGTATAAAATTATATTATTTGTATAAAATAATATAATTTTATATTATATAATTATATTAATTGTATAATTATATTAATTGTATAAAAATAGCGTACCGTACACTCGGATACAGCCGTGTAAACTATAACATTGTGGCATCACTTACGTTAAATTTTCTGCTTATTTGTAACCCTTTGCAACAACAAAGCCGAAAACTGGTACTCATTGAATGTTATTTGGTGGGCAAATGGGAACCAAGTCACTGAGGTGAGTAGCATTACACATGTTACACCATTAAAACCCCTTTTATAGGGTGGGCGACATACATTTTAAATCTCAGAAGAAAGATCAAGGAAACACTGA
The DNA here is from genome assembly GCA_026290005.1 of Latrodectus geometricus. Classification (NCBI taxonomy): domain Eukaryota; kingdom Metazoa; phylum Arthropoda; class Arachnida; order Araneae; family Theridiidae; genus Latrodectus; species Latrodectus geometricus. The sequence goes on along the minus strand of JAPDSC010161805.1, from coordinate 53,437 downwards.
AAGAAAGGTATACCCCTCCCGAACCAGGATTGAAAACCTAAGAATCAGCACGCTAACCATAGAAACTGATCAGAGGTCTATCAGGAAAGCCATAGGCCGGCTACATAATTATAGTTATCACTTGCTTGACTACATTTTCATTATATTTGCGTTTCAAACATTTTTGCTTAGATTTAAGAATTTATTAATTCTTTAGAGAAAAGAATATATATTAGTTTGGGGAAAAAGTAATCTATTATTTTTTCGGTAGACATCTGCAGTGATCGATATCTCTTGAGGTATCTATCCAACAATTTCAGATTTATGCTCGTTGGAAAGGTGACATTTGACACTAGAATATCCTCTTGCGGCTTTTTATTTGATTCATTCAGTTAAAAGTACAAGGTTTCAAAAATTGAAGACAACAAACAGAAAATTCAATACATTTTCGTTTTTCTCTTGTAACGGCGAAAAAGGTAGCCAGGTGGCTAAAATTGTGAAAAGTGTTTAACGTCCTATATAAGACTGTAACAAACAGTTACGTACAATTTTTGTTTCGTCGATTCCGTTCGAGTATTTTTGATGTTAGAGATGCACCTCACATGTGGATAGAGCATCGTCGAAAATGTCTATAAAATATCAAAAATGGTCGAAGTTAACCGTATGTCAGCAGTCATAACGCGCAAGACCTAAAAATCTACATGAAAGCTGTTTTAAACCTTTTTACAAAGTGAATCCAAAAGAAGTTACATAAAGTTCACGTAAAAATAATGGATTTCTTTTTCCCCAAACTAATATTATACTTCTGAAAATTAAAATATTTAATTTTCCCCAAATAAAAAGCATGAATTTGTATTTTTTGGTACATATATAAATGTCTGTGCATATGCCTATGCGTGTGCTGTAAGTAAAGAAACTAGAAATGAGCTTGCCATTTATGCTTTGAGATCTAAAATTAAAATTACATGCGTCTAAAAATAATATCAATATTTAAATCTTGTTTTGATATTCCTTATCATTTTAATACCTATCAGAAAATCAAATGAATTTAAAAAGTTGCTTGGAAGAATCTCCATTTTACGTTATTTATATAAATTTACTATTAGTTAATAAAAGTTAGTTAAATTTATAAACTTAATATTAAAATTTCATTGAATAAAATATTTAATATATACTAAATATAGCAAAAAATCTGGCAGATCAAAAATGGCGACAACCAAAAATAAAAAATTGAAATGTTTTTGAGAAAGATTCCTTATAAACTTATAACTGATACTAATAACCAAAGCTTATTTAGTTTTGAGTAAAATATAAAATAACATTCTCAAAACTGTCTCTCTCCTTAGTATATATTTTTTAAACCTATAACTATCATATTTCAAATTTTTCATGATATTGGTGAATATTTAATATTTATTTCTATTTAAACTTTCATAATTTATGACTTTTTTTATTTGTCCAGCAATAAAATAATTCAATCATTATCTTTGTCGTATGGTAATTTGTTCATTTTTAATCAAATTTATGTGAACTAAGCACACGATGATACCAAAATATTCCCTTCCTGATCTTTAATCTAATTTCTTTTACTGACTTTAATTATTAGCCCACATTTCCCTCAGCGCCTATTCTTCACTTTTCTTTCCCTTAATACTCAGTACACCAAACTCCCGACTAAACTAATTAACATTTACATTATTTCACTTAGCTTATACCTTTGAACTTAATTAATGTCTCAACTAGTTTTATTTTCTGCTTAATCTCGATTAATTTAATTCCTTCATTTAGAGTTATATATATGTCAATTAATAGCTTTCTCACCCACATAACTTCTATAATATTCAATACTTCAATTCACATATTTGGTACACCTCATAAAATATTTGCACCATACCTTAATATATGAAAGCATCCAATTTTTATCTTTCTTAATCTATAGAATGTAAAATAATCTCAACGCTATCAATTGAAAAATTACTAGTTTACTTCTCAATTTTTTTACTAAACGATTATTAACTTCTAATTTATTTTGCAATGTTTTGTGTCACTAACCAGAGGGAGCTTATTTATTTCCTTACATAATAATGATTTTTTTTACTTGAAACAATGCTAACTGTTAATAAATGTTAACTTTTTTTACAGAATGTATCTTTCATTAAATCAGCTTCGTCTAGACAATCGATTGCTTAAAACTCATGGAAAACATTTATTTTTACTAAAAATTTAACTAACGAACCATGACAACTAAGTTGAAATATTGCCTTTATAATGATGAAAGAAAGTTTAAACTACATTTACTTAAGACTAGATATTTTCTGATATGATGTTCCAGGTTAAGAAGAATCTAATGAACTAAAAAATATTATTGTTTTAAAATAATACAAAAATTGAATGAGATATGGCTATCTAGCTAAATGTATATAAGTCTCAACCTAAATTTATCTCTTCAATAGAAATACTGCCTGAAGTATTGAAACTAATTTTAAAATAGATAAATAGGATCTAGTCGACAGGTGTAGACTTGTAGATACCCCATATTGAAGCTGCTTATGTATAGATTTTACGTTACTAATCCAAAATAAGCCACTAGTTATCCCCAATCCTCATTGCTCCTTTTGCCGGTTTGAAATCTATTTGAAATATGTCGTATCTTGAGATGTGTTGAATTCTAATTTTAAATTTTGAGTACATTCTCTTATTTAGATTCAATGATACAAACTGACGTCAATTTGAGATTGTTTCCTTTAAATGAATGAGAGGTTTTAACTTTTGATATTTATTATTTCTTCACCTATGTCCCAATATATTATGTTAAATATGATTTTTCTCTAAGCATATAATTTGCATACTATTTGTCTCACATGTAATCTTAATTTCATTATTTATTTATTTGTATTTATTAACCATTACCTTATTTTTCAAAGCTACAAATATTGGCCCTCAGAGCAAAGCATGTTTACAGTTTGCAGAGAAAAATATCACTTTGGAAAAAAGGACAATATTTAAGGGTATTTACTGTTTACTCAATTTTGTTCGTAAAGCTATTTTCCATCATGAAACAAGGCCTTATGATAGATCACAAGATAAATAAAATATGGCATACTTCAATATTAACTTTAAGTACTGCATTCTGTATTTGTGGGTTTATTAAGCATTGGCTTTGAGACACTTTTTAACAGCGTTCCAATGCATAACCAACTGGCGGTTTATTGGAAAAAACAAAAACATGTTCACTTCAGCAAGCAAAAACAATACTTTTCAATGTTGATAAAACATTAAATATTGTTATCTCATAAAAGCCTTATGCAGTCGGATTGAAAAAGGAAGAGAGAATGTGTTTTTCATTTCTACACACACACCTGATCTGTATTTATTAATTTTTTGAACAATAAGCCCATAATGTGGCCTTTTTATTTAAAATATTACAATTTTATTTACTGACTATTAATGTCTAATGATACAAAACACTGAAAAATAGGGATAATTTAGCCTATGCAAGAAATTCTGCAGAATATGTTTTTGAAAATTGTGTTAATTTTTTTTTCAAAAAAACCTCCAATTTTTTTTTTTTTTAATTAAACAAAGAATATTCTTATAGCCATATTTCGTTTTGTTTTTGTTATCTTTGGGAAATGTTCTTTAAAATTCTTCAAATATATCTCAACTTTACGTATAAATAAAACCATTAACATTCAATTTCTATTCATGACAGTTTGGAATTTTTAAAGATCTATCATAAATTTTTAAATATAGATATAATTTTTGCCATTCCTGATACTTTTGATTTTATTTGAATTCTTAATGAATTTTTATTTTTGAACATATAATTTCTATGTATATTTATTTTGTATTCTGAATATGCTATTTTTCTCATTGACTTAATATGTATGTAAATTAATGTAAAATATTGAATTTTTTGAGTTATTTTAATGTTTATAAGCATTTTAAAAGCATGTTTTTAAAAACATGCTTTTATTGTTAATCTAATTAATTATTATTGACCTTTAAAGGTCAATATTAATTAATAAAAATAATAATTATAATATTTTATTCGGCATACATAATTATCATGAATTACCCTTAAGAAATGTTTACATCATCAATATTTATAATCTTGTTTAAATGAATTAGGTTTTAATATATATATTTTTCACGTTCAGTGAAGTTTTCATCCATAAGAGTATAGTTTGAAGATTTTAGAGTTATATTGCTTTTATATAAAATTTAAATTATATATTTTCGTAACTAATATTATTATTATTTCATTGAGAAAATATTTTGTATATCACAGTTATCACAGCATATTTAAAATAGTTTTATCGCAAAAGAATATAGGCATAGATTACTGATTAATTGAATGCTATTTACATGATGCGTCATTTTCCATGCTAAAACTTTCTTCGTAAGAGCGTTTCAATGAGTTATTTCCTATTTATCACTGTGTTAAATCAGTAATGTACTTAGCTTGATGGAAAAGCTTAAGTAATTTTTTTTTACTTTGTTCAAATTATATCCTACATTCGAAAATTAAATAGAAACTTTTCCATTAAAATAATATAAAAAGTGAAATAAAATTTATGTTTAGTGTTATTATAATTTCATGTATCAAAATTTAAAAAAAAAAAAAAAAAAAAAAAAAAAAAAAAAAAAAAAAAAAAAAAACATTTAAATCATCCTTGTCGATTTAAACTTAACATAAAGTGGTTATCATAATTTATTTATTGCTCGCATAAACAATCAAATATTAATATTTAATCTGCCTTATCAAATGTAGGATGAAATAAATTTATCTTTACTTAATGATGAATAAGTATTTTTTAATAGCGGTATCGAGAGAGACAAATCTCCAATAATATATAAAATAAGCAATGCCACTAAGATATTGTCCAAAATTTTCTTTTCAACTGCTCACTGAAGAGCTCATCCCACTGACAAATTTACTAGTTTTTGATGGGTGGACAAAATTGTATATTCAACATTATTAGTGAAAACGATTATTTGTTTCACTCACAGACCAATGATAAGTAAAACTAAGTGACCTACACATGACCTCAACTGTAACGAAAGAAACAACCTCTCTATGGTTAAAAACAATGATTGATCAGAAATACTATGCTATATATTTTTCCGAAATGTAAGGATTTACTTATTATTATTACTATGCAGCTTTTAACTCTTTTTACTTCCATAAATTATTCAACTTATTCATTGGTCGTGTGTTTTTTAGTTTCCTTGCACATATATCTTAAATCTTATATATATAGAACCAAATCGCAATATCCTTTTAGTACGATGAAAGCATCAATCATTATGTATAACATTGTATCCAGGTTAATAAATAAATTCCTCTTATATTAATATTTTCTTAGAGTTCAAACGACAGATATTCGTTTAAATTGGAAGTCTGGCAAGAGCTTCCCAGACAAGATTTTTTGGATTATGACTTGAGCCACTCTTAACTTATCTTTCGAAGTCAAAGCTGACTGGAATCAAAGTAGACTTGGGATGAACTGTAAAAAAAATTGGTTGCCTCTACATTACAGTGATGCTTTGGAAAAGGGACTTTCTGCGCTATTTCACAACTCTGGAGGGGAAAAAGGGAAAAATCAGACAATGAAAAGAAAGACACTCCGCGAATAGAGATTTCTATCTTTCTTTATCTTCGAATTTTTTTATTTCTGGGTAACCAAAGTCTTTTTCAAGAAAAGTGGGAACACATTTGTCATCAAAATTTTGTTCCCTGGTAATACGAGGCTGTAGAATTTTGAAGATGTTTTTCTGGCTTTCGACACAAAGAGATACTGTGTATTTCCACCATAAAGCTCTAATTTGTGTGATGTAGACATACTTTAGTTATATCAGTTTTTGTAAATAACAAAATACAATAAATTATTTTATTTATATTTAAATTAATTTGTATATGAAAGCAAATTCAACTTCGTTATTTCATTTATATGAAGAATTAGTACTTTTGCCAAAATATCAATAATCATTCACGTAAGAATACTATTTTTCCATAATAAAATAAAGGATTGCCAATAAAGTAAATAATTTATTTTATTGCTTATTCTTTTGGTAAAATATTAAGCCAATGTTAGTAACTTGTTAAATCAAAATAAAAATCTTAACTCTTCTTTGTATGATTTTTTCTTTATTGGTGAAATTAATCAAGTTGATATAATTCATGTTTAAAATTAAAGGAAAAATGGTTAAAAAAATCTTAGTATATATTTATAGTATAAATTTAGCAAAAAACAATATGGTAAAAATTTCCATCATCATCCAAAGTTAGATCATTAGCTTAGTACTAAATAGAAATAAAAGAGGAAAATAACAGAAACACGTGATACAAACCTTTCTTCCACTCATTTTCAATTTTTTAGCAATAGAAACTCTAATATAATAAAACAAAATTATAAACGAAATCATAGGTTTATTGCAACTACAACAAACAGCGGAATGATACAACTTTAATCTCGTTTCACTGATAATGACACTCGTTTATTTTTGACAGTTTATTAAAGGTATCCAAACACGATCAACTTAAAGTGAACTTGTTCTTTTATATAATTTTTGGGCATTATAGGTTATGATGGAAATTTCCACCACTATGCAAAGGAGGATTAATCTTTCTAAGACTGGCATCTAAGTAAGAATTATTTTACGTTGATAATTCTTAATTACCATAATGAATACTTCAATTGATGAAGTTAAAAAAGAAATTTTGATAATACATTAAAGAACAGCTGATTGGGAATAGTTTTGGGCAGTCAAACAATTATAAAAAAGAATAGATTTCCTTCACGAAGGAAATTTTAAAGTAATTTATTATTATACTGAATATAATAATTAAAACAAACGTATTCATTTTAAAGATAAATTTTCATTAGAACGAGTTGTCTATCGATATTGAGATTATGTACATTTAATAAACTCTGTTGCGGTTTATGAGAATATGTAAAAAAAAAAAATTTAATACATAAGTATTTGTGGAAACAAATTCAAACAATGTTAAATAATGATGAAGATGAAAGCAGATGAAATTTTATTTAAAATAGTATAAGAGAGACATAATTACATAAACTTGAATAATGTAGATTTTAATTGAAATCAAAATTTAAAAAAACTTTCAGAAAAATCACAATTTAAGGATTTCACATTATATATTTTGTAATATCTATTTACAGAGAATAAGTATTAATTTTTTTAATGTTAAAGCAAATTTGCTATTTCTGTGTGATTAACATTTGGCAAGTAATATTGAATAACTAATTTATGAATATTAATATTACAATAATTGGATACGGATATGTTTATTAGTAAAATTACATAAACAAAGATTTATTACGGATATTAATAATCATATGGATAAATATTACGTAACTAAAATTACCATATATAAGTAAATATTGTTTAAACATTTTTTTAAATAGATAAATATACGTAAAGATTGTTTTTAAAAGTTAAAAATATTTTTAACTTTTAAAAACAATC
>JAPDSC010161805.1:34155-45564 GCA_026290005.1 Latrodectus geometricus | reverse complement strand
TATATATATATATATATATATATATATATATATATATAGACTGTCTAAACTCTTCGACACATTCTGGAGTTTATTGATAGTAAAAAAGCCTAAAATCCAAAATTTATTAAGGTTTGATAATATTAAATGTAACCAAATGGAACTAAATTGTACCGAAATTGCCTTCCGCTAATGATTCCGAATAGCGATGGTAAATTTATGTACCCATTTAAAAAATGTATGGTAAATTTTGACGTCATTATGATAATGTAACTTGAAAGTGCCACGTATTTCATGAAACTCGTTTGGTCTTATTATTTTTTTCAATAGTAGATCATTCTCTAGCTAGAGTCTCTGTGCATGTTCCATTTGTGACGTTTAACACAACTTCTTTCTCTAATTATTATTCAGAATTATGAAATAACCTTATTTTTAGAAATATATAACTCTAAAATGGTAATGTTTAGAAACATTGCATTTTGTTATTGGTATATTCATAACAATACATAAAATTTAATGTGGGACCATCAAAACTTTATTTACAAATTGAGCCAACGCATAACCCTGAATATGACAACATGTTATTATAAATATCATTCCAACGTCAAGAACTATTAAATGTTATGGATTTGGGGGCTATTATTTATTATAATTTACAATGATTACTGCTGATATATAGTGAAAAAAAAAAACTCAGAAAATAATTCCTTCTCTAAAACAATAAATATTATTTGAGTCTGTTTATCATCAGGTAACTGATTGTCCACAGTTCTATCTAATTGCTACAACAGAAGCTTTCATAAGCAATTGTCAACAAATTGGTACCATTAATGTAGATTCATTCATTCCATCATTATACTTAAAAATAACGAGTTTTTAAGTATCATGTGGATAAATCTGACAACAGACCTACAGTTGAAGCCAAAAAAAAGGTATATATTATGTACAGAATTCCGTGGAAAATGGCACCCATATCCTTTCCTACGATATTGAATACCTGCATACTATTCTAATTTGGAATGAAAGATAATGAGAGGATTTCACTAACAAATCATTCATCTGATTAATGTTTCTGCTTTCAATACCACACAAATATGATTTACATGATGTTATTTATTCTGCCGCTAATAGACTTAATTGGCGAATTTATGGCTTTAAAGTCCACAATTCCATCACCTCAAACCTTTTGCTTAACCTTCAATTTCCTGGAAAAATTGTTATAGGATTTTGATTGCGAAATCAATAACGTATGACCGAAATACTGCGTTATTAAGAAACTTTACCACTAATCAACAAATATTGATTGATCTCAGAATTCATGCAAGCTGCACCTCGCCCGATCAGTATAAAAACTACTCCTTACTTTGTGTACGAACATTGGATTGGAGATGAGAGAAGTCGGATTAATAAGGACTTTTTTCTGTATTAATCCGACTTAACCCAACTTCAGATACTTTCTGTGAGTCTTATTGAAGAATATTGCCTATAACTATTTTTTTTAATATTTGATTAACAATAGGATATTGTTTGTGAAACTTGTATTCCAGTAACATAAAACACCGTAAAAAAATTTTTCTTTTTGTATGCCACGCGTATATTGTGTTAAAAATATCCATTTGAATAAATTTTATGTGAGATTTGTATTTCTTAACAAGTATTACATATTTATGATATTGCCACCTGCATAGCAATCCGTTACAAAAATGGGTATTTTTCCGCGCGCGCTAGCGTAAAATCTATAAATAATTTAGTTTTCCGACTAAGGGGAATGTTCGTTTCTGGCCATATGCACTATTCTCTGAATTCATCCAAAACAAAGCACGTTTTCCATCTTATCTTCCACTTTACAAGCATTCATTTTTGTTAAAAATGTTTTGTCTATGATTCATCAATATTTCTTTTCAGTTGACCTTGTTTTGGGTACTATCAATTAAAATTTGTTTATAGTTAACCGTTTTTTACTTTTACTCCGTTGACTGTTTTGTCATTTGCTTCGTTTGACGACTTGGCTCGCATTTGGTTCTCAATTGGCGGCATTTGAGAAGGCTAAATGAAAAGTACACAAAAATGTATAGCTAAAATTTTGAAGTCACTGTTTCAAATTCTTAGGGTATTTCAAAGATATTGATTTTCCACTGTTATCTATAACTATTTAAAGTTATTAAGTTTCAAACTTGATCCGTCACGAAACTCTGTTAATGGATGTTTCATAATTAAAATTTCTGTTGATAAAATATTTTCTAAAATTTTCTTAATAATTAATGAGATGTGATCCATGATAATTCCGTGAGAAATTCCAACATTATTGGAAATAATAATGAATGGGAGTATAACATTCATGAAATTTCTCTTGAAATTTCTCATGAAATTGTTCGCATGTTTGCCAACTAATTAAGTCAAAACTTTAAAAAAAAAATATTGAAATTTATTTTAGAAAGATCTAAATATTAAAGTTATATATATGCATATTTTTCAAAAGAAAATTAATCTGTTTGTGTAATAATTATTAGTTATATTATTTGATGATATAAAAGAGCATTTTTATCATTGTGACTAATTGGGCAAGAAGGATTTAATACTTCTCTTTCTGGTTGTTTCAAAGGACAAGCTGTGAAAAAATCACTACTTGCTCAAAATTATACTTTATGCACTGTAAAAGTGAAACATGTAAAAAAAAAAAAAAAAAAAAAAAAAAAAAAGAAGAAGAAGAAGAAGTAGAAGAAATAAAATACCTTTATTAATTTCTGAAATACTTTAGAAATTATGATTGCTTTGTTATTCCCCATTTTCTGAGAACATGGTGAATGGCATTACTCTGTTTTCAAATATACATTTAAATATGTAAAAACTAATGAACTCATAGTAGTATCACGTTATTTACTTTTGTTAATTTGTTAATAATAATAAAATGAATATCATTTTCAGGCTACCATTAATTTTTTTAATCTATGATCCGCTTGTATATTTCCTTTGTTAATTCTTTGTTTATTTTGTTAGTTTATTGGTTAAGTCTCTATTTTTGAATATTTTTAAATATCTCTTAATTTTTGATTATTTTTAGAGATTTCCTAATTTTTTCTCGATATCTAGAAAAATATTTTACCAATTTTATATCACTTTAATGATGATTTGTTTTGAATTAATTTTTTAAGTTAAAATTTTAAATATACATAATCTGAATTGCAAGAAATGATGAGAAACAATAAGATTGGAAAAGTCAAATTTATTAAACTAGTTTTTATATAATCTGAACAATATCTTATATTGTAAAAAACTGAATTATTTCAAATGAAAACTAAATTTCAAGAATATTTTTCAATTCCTGTGATTTACTGTAAGTTAAAAATTAACACCAATATATTTAAAGGTAAAAGGTTTGAGAAAACTGTTAAAGGTCAGTATAGTTTCCTCAAAATTGAAAAATGAAAATTATGCATTGAAAATATCATAAAATATTTATAATTATAAAGTATATATTTCAATTCCTGGAATTTACTATAAGTTAAAAATTAAAGTCAATATATTTAAAGGTAAAATATTTGAAAAAACTGTTAAAGGTCAGTAGTTTTTTCAAAATTGAAAAATGAAAAATATGCATTAAAAATATCATACTTAAATATTATAACAAAGGTAAGGTTTTTTAAAAATAAATTATTAAATTAAAAACATACACTTAATGCTTGATTAAAATTTAAACTTAATGTCTATAATGGTTTGAATTTGCTGCGTGATTTTACAAATGTGCGCAATAAATAAGAAATATACTGTCGTTTTGCAGACAGTCAAAAATATTAATTATTTATGAATATAAATTAAAGTTTTTTAAGAATCACTTAAGAAAAGCTTAAATAATTTTCATTATGCACTCTAAAGAAGAAAACTTGCAATTAACAACTTGAATTCATCATATATTTTATTAGATTGGTTGAGAAATTAAAAAAAAATTATTCCACAAACATATCAAGCATTAAATTAAGTATAAAGTTATTATGTCTTTTATATAAAAGAACACTTTATATCTTTTATAAAAAGACACTGAGAATATATAATTTTTTTTTTATTTTAACACGCCATCCATTTAAATTACATCGAGATAATCCTATTCTATGAGCTGTGATACAAGGCATTTATTATTTTGACATTAGCATGTGGAACGCATCACTCTTTTAAGGAATTAGTCCCCTTCAATTCATATTTCTATTCATTCGCGAGATAATTAATTAATGAAAAGTAAACATTTAAAACTAATTGGAAACAGCACCTCATTAGCTAATTAACATTTATCTCGAATAATTTTATAAAAGAAAAAAAATTATCTTATTGAAATTGTTATTATAACCGGTATTTTTAAAGTAATACATATTCAATTCACACCATTTGAATTGTTTTTCTTTGTAGCAACAGCTATGGTGGAAATTTCCTTGTTAAGATTGGAAAATTTTCCACACTTAAATTACCATTAAATTTATTAGCATTAATTTAAGGGTAAAAAAGCATGTAGAAGAATCATTGCTCTTAAAGTGTTTACTATGAATGCCAGCATAATTAAAATACTTTTATCTTTAAATTAACCTGATAAATATATTATTATTATAATTAAATCTAAATAACTATCAATTTGATAGACGTTGATTAATAAATAAATATTTGCAATTACAATTATGATAAAATATTTTTCTTTTTCTTTGTAGTTATCAAAATATATAAATATGCTATTTATAATAAGCTGTTTAGTCTCTTACATATTACTACAGGATATACATTTTTTTAAAGTGTGGGAAGAAAAATAATATTAATATTTTTGTGCAAAAAAAGGTAAATTAATAAGTTTCTTGACATACAATAGAATAATATTCACATCCTTTTTAGTCTAATTTTTCCAGGTTATATACTTAAAAAATTAATATTTGTTATTTTTAGCTATATATTTCATTTAATATATAATTAAGCATTCTCTTGAAATCTCATATATTTTACAAGTCTTAATTTCATGAAGATAATTTTAATCTTTTCTTTAAACAAGAGTCTAACAACAGTTATATTTTTTTCTTTTTACTTATGCAAAAATTAATGATGAAAATTAATTCAAGGATTAAAAAATCGTAGATCTTGATTGCATTTTTTTTATACTCTGAGTGTAATTTTGCATCCCTTAAACCCACGTAATAAATAAATAAAGAAATGTAATTCCTAAACGAAAAAGTTTAAGGAGTTTCCTTTACCGAATTAATGAGCATCGTTTGATAAAAGGAAAAAGCGATACACTTGTTTGCACATCTTTGTGAAAACGAAGTCCTTATTAACGAAAAAGATCTTTTGTATACCTAACGAGAAAGGCCTTAATAATGATTGGGTTAGAAGAATAAGAACGAAAGCTGTGTGTATATTTTCTGCAAATGGAGTTAAAAAAAATAATAATAATAAAACGCATTTTGGGTTGGAAAGCGAAGCAAACGACACGTAACGAAATATCTTTCCACCCCGTTAATGTTCTTCTATTTCTCAGACGATTTTTTATTACTAAAAGAATAAAAAAAATAATAAAAAAAAAAAAATAAAGGAAATGGAAGAAAAAAAATAAAATTCCATTTTCTTTCTTATTTTGCTGCTTATTTTTCTTTAACGATGTTTCTTTCATTGCAAATACCTATGGGGATATACTTTTTTCTTCTTCTTATTTTTCTTTTCTGTTTTGCCCACAAGCATCCCTTATCTTTATCAGCAATGCAGAAAAATACAAAGAATAAAAAACTGCTAGGGAATATAAATAGAAAAAGTAGGGAAAAAAGTACAAATTTTAGGGATGTTTTCCAATTGATCATTGTACTATGAACAATGGAATCATTGAGCGTACAGCAGAATGCAAAAGGAGCATTGTGAAAAATACAATATAGTAAAATACGTCCCACCCCCCAGAGCTTGCTTATCACTGTTGTCATCGCGACGAGAGTGCACTTGCTGCAATAGTTGCCCCTTATGGGGGGAAAAAAGCAACCCCTTCTAGTGGGTGGAAGGGAGACTCCCCACTTTCACAAGGGGACATGGATATTACTTTTGAGGGAAATGACATTTTATGATGTTATCTAAAAGTCGTTTATTGAAGTGACTACAGATAGTCAAGATGACTTGAAGGGGGAAAAGATTTTCTCCGGTTATTCCTTCCACCACTGATGGTAGCAGAAACATTTTTTGTAAGATAGCAAAAAAGGTGTTATAATATATTCTGATACATACATAGGTATCAGAATAAAAGAATAAAAGGCAGTATCGCCCTGGGAAAAAGATATCTTCTGAGTAGATATATTCCAAGACACTCAAGAAGACAGATATTTTTACTTTCTATTATTATATTTAAAATCCTCATTTTCCCTTACACATAATTTCATTGATGAGTGTTAAAATTTTTTACTTCGTTTCTGTTTGCCAAAATATTGCAAAACATATCTAGTATTTTACTCTCTATTGAGAACAATGACACCTACCTCACTAGCCACTTGTCCTATCTTTCTGAAAATTCGAGTGCATATTAAATTTCCATTGAATATAATTTAGATAATCAAGGCAATGTTTTGTTAAATATATAAACTTTTTTGTTTGAAAATTATGTATTTATTGCTGGTTGGAAAGGTGACAATGTCTAAAATATTCTTTTGAAGTTTTCCATTTCTTCCATTCAGTTGTGAGTTACAGGTTGTTAAAATTGGAAATCAATAAAAAGAAATTTCAGTACATTTTAGTTTTTTTTATAAAGCCAGGAAAATATGGAAGCCAGGAGGACAATAGGACCAATATAGCCAATTAGGAGCAATTTTAGTTTCGTTGATTAGGCATAGGCATTTTTGTTATTAAAGATGCATCTCAGATAAATAGACTCGTCATCAGAAATTTCCATAAGTTCACAGAATTCTTTAAGTGGACATGTAAGTTAACGATCCTGTCTTCTGAAAATCATTTGAAAATAGTGTATTTATTTTGCCCAACCTTATATATATATATATTAGTTTGGGGAAAAAAATCCATTATTTTTACGTGAGCTTTATGTAACTTCTTTTGGGTTCACTTTGTAAAAAGGTTTAAAACAGCTTTCATGTAGATTTTTAGGTCTTGCGCGTTATGACTGCTGACATGTGGTTAACTTCGATCATTTTTGATATTTTATAGACATTTTCGACGATGCTGTATCCACATGCGACGTGCATCTCTAACATCAAAAATACCCGAACGGAATCGACGAAACAAAAATTGTACGTAACTGGTTGTTACAGTCTTATATAGGACGATAAACATCTTTCATTATTTTAGCCACCCGGCTATCTTTTTCGCCGTTACAAGAGAAAAACGAAAATGTATCGAATTTTCTGTTTGTTGTCTTCCATTTTTAAAATCTTGTACTCGTAACTGAATGAATCAAACAAAAAACAGCAAGAGGATATTTTAGTGTCAAATGTCACCTTTCCAACGAGCATAAATCTGAAATTGTTTGATAGATACCTCACGAGATATCGATCACTACTGACGTCTACCGAAAAAATAATGGATTACTTTTTTCCCAACCTAATATTTATATATATATCAATATATATATAACGTTTATTCAATTCAACCGTTTAGAAATTCAATTTACTTCTTTGTACCACTACTTGTTTTATTAATTTTGGAGCTGATTTGAAACCATAAATCTCACTTGAACTGATTCTACATAAAATATGACAAAATAATGATAAAAAAAAATTTATTCCATGTTTAAAATCATTAAGTTACACACATTCGGTTCTGAATAAGTATATTTACGTTCAAGAGTTATCGAATGACTGATATCCATGAATCTTTTCAAATGCACATTAGCTATTTCCTTTTTCATTAAATTTCTATTATTACATTTTTTATTAGTTACAGATTAATGCTTCAATACTTTTCATGTCATTAAAAGAAAAGATTTATCAAGCACTTGAAACAGCTATTTAAAGCTTTTTAATGAATTGACAATAAAAAAATATTATTTTTCTTATAAATTTTAACTTTTTTTACTATTACATTAGTAGCTTTGTGGAGGCTCACATGGCTATCTATTTGTGGATTTGTTTATTCACATGTCTATAATGAAGATAGAAAAGGGCATAAAACAGGAAAAGATAAATGCAAAACTTAAAGTCTACATCAGATTACGAATCAATAATTTTGTTTTCATTCATTTCAACTTATTCAGTCCAATAAAATAAATTCCACTATTTAGCACTGCTAAGCTATATTTTAATTTGTTACATTATTTTTATAATGCTGATTGATATATTTTGTATTACACTTGTGTTAAATGCTGAAAAATACACATTTCTTAAATACTAAAAAAAAATATCTTTACTGCAAACAGAGTTTTAAAATGCAGCGTATTGATTTTATATATAGTATTTTTACTTTTTAAATGTTCTGATATTCATTTAAAATATTTATTTCTTAAAATGTGGGAAATTTATCTACTGAAATTTTTTTAAAAATATAGTATTCGTATTTTATTAAAATACCATTAATAATCAAAATTTAACTGGTAAGACTTAAAAAATAAACGATGGAAACATATCAATACAAACAATGAACATCATATCAATATCCAATATTTTGAATATAGTATTGGATAAAATTTTACAATAAGTTGAATTATTTTAATTCTTAATAAGCTATCCCACATTATACATTTGAGTTCATTTCTTAATTACTTATAACATATTATAAATAATGTTATTTATTTACAGTTGAAGTTTCTTAAAACATGAACATGTAATCAGGTAAATATGCTATAGTAATTTTAAATTGGTAATAAACTGAAAAAATAAATATTAGTACAGATTAAAATTAAATAAAAAGTATATTTAAAACAAATGACCTAAATAAGGATTAAAAAATTCAGTTTTTATTAATTTTATTGATTTTTTTTCAATTGTTAAAATAAGTATCAAGTCAAAAGTAGAATTATATATTTTCTCTACAATTCTATACAAACTTTTCTCATCAAGTAATATGTAGTCATTTCTGTTAGTATTAAATAATAAAGAATGACTGGTTATATAGTCATAGTCATGAAAATATTTCCTTGAAGCGCTAGAGCTAAAATTTATTAAATCAGAAACATCATGTTGTATTTGGCATATTGAAGAAATATCTACAAACCTAAATTCAGTTAATTTTTTTTTTTTTTTTTTTTTTTTTTTTTTTTTTTACTAAAAACAGGATTACTAAAAATGAGATTGAAATTGATGTAACTTTGAAATGCTTGTAGTAAAAAAAAATAAAAAAATAAAATAAAGAATATTATCTCAGGATAAAAGTTTTCAGATTAAAACCACGTAGGATGTGAGATACATTAAAAAAGGATAACAGAATGATTGATGAAGATGAAGATGAAAAGAGATATCGATGAAAAAAGAAAGCAGCTCAAGAGGACTGCTTGGTATGATAAAATGATTAAGAAATTTTGCTGCATTTTATGTACACTCATTCTCAAAATGTAGGGGAGATATTGATTTTCATGAAAGTACTCTTCTAACACGCATGGATCTATTATTTTCCACCAGTATATGCTAAAGATATATGAATTATTGAATAAATAAAAACTGTCATACTCTTGCTTCATTGATATGAAAATGCCAAGTATGACTTAAATTGTTTTACTTTGTTTCTTATTTAAGTAAATAGTTGCATAAATATAACTGTTCCATTAAAATATTTAAAATTTCTTAGAAAATTATGTATTCTGAAATTGCAGTGCATGGCATAACTTTTTCATTCCTGTAATCCGACATACTTTTGCTTACAGGCAATAAAATGATTTTTTGTTCTTTTCGAGTTAAGGAAACAAATAAATAAATGTTTTATTAGAAGTTAAGATGGTAACCTTAATTTTCAAAAATACACATGTATTATAAGCTACTATTTAAGAAAATACACATGTGTATCCAAAAGACATATGTGTATCATAAATACACGTGTTCTATAAGTTATTATTTAACAGATTACCCATGTATCCAAAGTACATATGTATTATAAGTTATTATTTAACAAAATACACATGTATCCAAAACACACAAATATTATAATACACAGTAGTATCATTTATGTTTATTTGCTTTATCACAATATGATAAATTTTACAGAATATACAGTCAGGACATCAAAAGCAATGACATGTAATATAATTTGTGTACTTTTATGAGTTAGGAATTACTGTACTGAAAAGGTAAATAATGCCTGACTTTATAACATGACGTGTGATTCTTATATGCAATACGTTTTCATAAACCTATTTAAATAAAAGTGTGGAACACAAGATATGATATTATTAATGTTCTCCTTGCAGAAAAAAATGGTAATCAAAAACCATTTTTCGAGTAGGCAATTTGACTTATCAGTTTTCTTTTATATATTAAATTAACAATAAATAATTACGTAATAGGTACGAATGATGAATTAACAAGTTGATCAAATTTTCTTCGTTATGCTTAACGTAACAAATCAAATATATGAAATTGAGGAATAAAAAAAATTTAAAAAACAAATCTCTAACCCCGAAAGAAAAATGAAGTTCCAATGTATTATGTAAATACAGCTGGGAACTATAACTGTTTTATGAAGTTGTTCAATAAAGACGTATAATCATAACTATTTGAAAAATAATTATGATTATCCGTCTATAAGTATATTTAAAGTAAGTAAGTATATTTTATCAATAAAAATAAATAATATTGAAAGGAAATGTATTTGTGTGTGCTTGATAAAGTTAAGGAAATAAAATTACAAGATAATACTGTTTTTCCTGTGAAAAAAAACGAAACTAGATTTATAAAGATTAATATCACTGAATGAATAAAAGTATATCAGCATTACAAAAGAGGACTCTTTTAGAACACATTTCCAGTGCTAATTTAATAAATGACACTAACAGTTGACTAATTAAATTAAAATAAGCACATCATTGCATTAGAATAATAAATATAATTTAAGAAGTATTAAATAAAGCATATTTGATTGGAATAGGTATTAAATAAAGTTATAGAGATTAATAGAAAAAATTATATTTCTACAAGTATATTAAACAGCGGAGAGAACCGCAAAGATTAATAACCTTGGATATAAGAAAACAATTCAACATAATTTTAAAAAAAAACAGCTGCGCATATTTTTCTGACAATTCCAGAGTGAAATGAACAACAATAGGGACGAAACTAAGACCTTGCCTTGTAATCCGATTACAACCCACTCAACATCCAATTTCTAATTCACCACATTTAAGTCCGACAAAAAAACAAAGACATTCTGTTTTGATGAATGAAAAACAAAATAAACTCCTTTGAAGAAATGCCGATGCAGTTATTAAAACCACACTCCTTAATTCATATATATATATATATATATATATATATATATATATATATATATATA
>JAPDSC010161805.1:0-34145 GCA_026290005.1 Latrodectus geometricus | reverse complement strand
TATATATATATATATATATATATATATATATATATATATATATATATTCATATATATATATTTCTTTTACTATTTATAATAAAAAAAGTCGAAAGTTTTGAATTTCTTTTTATATTAGAATGTGTTTTATGGTTTCCAACTTCAAACGACATTACTTTAAGATCGATTTCTGAGGTCTCTAGTCTCTGTTTTTGACAGCTGGAAGTGAGATTTCCGAATCTGATAACTGTTTGGGCCTTGTGAATTCTAAGCCTACCATGATGGTAAATTCTATTTCAAATCGAGAAAATTTCATATAGGTGTGTTCATAGAGAGTAGAGGAGTGCCAATTCATCGAAGATCCACTTCTTGACACATTTTTAAAATATTATGATTATTTTTGGGGAGTGAAAATTGCATAAATTACTGTTTTTAAAACTGAAAATAATGTTTGAAAACATTTGCTGCAATTCTGAAACAACAGATATATTTATGAATATAGTTTTTATTCATTACAGTAAATCAGTTCCTAAATTCAATGTCAAACATAAATTTATAAGTAGCATATTTAATATTTTCCCAACTTAAATATGTGTTTTTCGAAAAGTATTTATGACATTGAAAAAGTTGCAAAACTTTTCACGTGCATATATTGATTTTGAAGAGGAAATATATTTTTCTAAAAGATCACTCTGAAAAATAAATGAAAATCGAATGCTTAAGAACCAAATCTTCCTTAAAATCAAATTTATTGATTTTTATAAGAAATTTAAAAATTTAAATTATTTCTTCTATTATACTAACTTATGTCGACTTTGTTTACCTCAGTTATTTCTAAATACTTCTCGTAATACTTCTTTCAATATGAAAATAAAATAAAATAGCATCGAAGTGTATAAAAGATACCTTTCGTAGATAGAAAAATATTAAATCACCAGATGATAACTTGAAATATTAATTAGTCTTTATTAATAACATAATAATATTTTTTATTTTTAATTGAGCATATGCAAAAAAATACCTAATTAATAAAGTAT
The DNA here is from genome assembly GCA_026290005.1 of Latrodectus geometricus. Lineage (NCBI taxonomy): Eukaryota > Metazoa > Arthropoda > Arachnida > Araneae > Theridiidae > Latrodectus > Latrodectus geometricus. The sequence goes on along the minus strand of JAPDSC010161805.1, from coordinate 33,129 downwards.
TTTATGACAAAAACATATTGTTCAAATATTAAAATGTATGCAAATTATGATAAAAATGCAATGAATCATAATGTTTATACATGTAAAAATGTTAAAATGCTTTTAAAATAGTTGTAAATATTTTAATATGCTCTGTAAATTAAAAAAATTAAGCAGTATTTTCTACTTTAATGAGCTCTGTAAATAGTCAAACATTAAATGAGACAATAGATATAAGTAATTAATTTACAAAGGCTGCTTGACTTGTCAATCATAGGTACATGAAGCCTACTCAACAGAATTCTACTATAAATAGAGCAAGTGTGAGGTAAGACATTGAAGTCAGAGACTATTCAAATTCAAATGGCACTTTCTTTATGGATGAGGGGATTTCTATACCACTCACGGTAGCAAATAAACCATTCATAGCACATTTTAATGAACCTACACAAGCAGAGGACTAAGTTTTGTAATAATTTTATTAGTTTTGCAAATAAAGAATCACATCTTAAACGTTTCCACTTACAATAATTATGTGTAAATTATAAAGCATCATATGCAACATATTACAATGTATGTTTATATCTTTCAGTAATTTTTATAATAAAGCGGGTGGAATGATATTTTATGGAATATATCGTGATTTGAAGGTAGTTTAAATCTTAATTTCACTTAAAGTCTGTCAGTTTAAATTAATGTAATAACACAGCATTTTTAAATCCGGACAACATGATACTTAGGTGTCACAATTCCTGTGTCACCAACATTTAGCAGAAGCAATGGCAAAATATGAAGTTGGCGATATCTAGGGTATATAATAATTGGTTTTCTTTTAGAACTTGAACTTTAGAACACTGAAAGTCCATCAATTACATTTTAAATAAATGTAATAACACAACATTATCCAAACCGCATACTTAGGTGTCACAAACATTTAGCAGAAGCAATGGCAAAATATGAAGTTAGGTAAATCTAGGCTAATAATTGGTTTTCTTTTAGAAATTTCAGTATCAGGTGAAGTAAAAAATGTCATTTAAAATCACTTTTTTTAAATTTAAAAAACGATAAAATCTAGCCATAGGCTATACATGAATAGTGTAATGAAAGTAATTTAGTGTGCAATAAAAAAATTAAATATAGTATAAAAATTCAGAAAACATGCATTTAATTATATATTTATTATTTTAAAATCTAATATAGGACCATTTAAAATAGGAGCAACTAGATAACTTATGATTCAAATTGTAACAATATAATCTAAAATATAAAAAAGGATTTAATTTCTATCTTTTGATGTACTTTTAAAGTTTGCTAATTTAATTATATGGTCTCAAGGAACAATATAAAAATCTAATAAAATTCAGTAAATATGAATTCACCTTAATTAATGTTTAGGAAAAAAAGACATGCTCCTTTGTACATCTCAACACAGTTAGAAGCTCGATACATAAATTTGAGAAATATCCTTCTTTTTTTCACTGAATAAGAAATGTGTTTTCATACAAGTTTTATTAAAAGAAAATATTTCAGGAATAAAATTTGGTACCTCCCCCTTTTGCAGGCAGAAGCAGAAAATTCCAAATAATATTAAAAACATAAGCGCGAAATATAGCCTATTGCAAATTTTCTTTATTTTTTTTCTTTGTATGTTTTTTACGTACTTTAAAAGTTTGGATAATGTTTAAATATTTATGAAAAAACAAAATGCTTTACAAATAACGATTATTATTATTTTATCTGAACGTCGTATTCACCAAAAATGATGATTTGGCGAGTTTTGAACTGGAAGTCTGGAAGAATGACCAAAAATGTTCTCAGTTTTATTTTTTTCTTTATAACTTAGATCCTAAAATTAAAAATGAGAATTCATTAAGTCTATGATTTCAAAAGAAAAATCTGAATTATTTTTTTATAAACTTCGCTTCAGAAAAATAAATATTTAGGATAATAGTATAAATAAATTTAATTTCTCTCTGTAATCAAGCACCCATAAATTTTACTATATTTTCATGATATGGTATTTTTGGAAAACGACATTACTGGAAATTGCAGTTCAGATACAATAAGCTTTTACTAGGTCCAACTATTAATTTCCAGGACTCATGGAATAACACAGAAAAGAAAAGTTTAATATGATTTGAAATAATCCCCATCAGCCATATTGCATGTCTGTATAAATTTTGGAAAGAAGTCTTAAAGTCCTCTTTTGGGATGCTCTTTAATAGTGTAGGGATTCCGACTAGTCTGCTCATTTTCTTGGGAAAATCATAGGCAACTTTTACTTTTCTGCATAGAACCAGTTTCCTTGAACATTGTTACCAGTGAAATAATAGATTTGTGATCCGTGATAGGGCACAATGACGCATAATTGAAACGATTTCAGAAATAGGGCTGGATTGAAATAATCGAAATATCGTTTGAAAAACAGGCCTCCACTGCACACACACACACACACACACACACACACATATATATATATATATATATATATATATATATATATACAGTACAGTAACCATAATATACTCTCAATCTATCAACTAATTACAAGAAACAAGATGAAAATTCTTGTTTTTTGAAGTAATTATGTTTTAAAAAATAATCTCTTTTTAGATAATATATACCATAAATAAAGACCATAAACATGATATAAATTCGATTTATTATTTAAATATTAAAAGTGGAAAAATATTATTCTTAAAGTAATAATATTTTAAGCAATAATGTTTCCTTAATGTCAATTTTCTTTTAAATTTGAAATCAAGAATCTGAAGATTACTAATAAGAGATTGAAAATATAAAACTAACTACTTAAAAATAAATTGATTAAAAAATTGTGTCAGAATGTATTATCAAAATTAAAGCGAAAAGCAAAACTTTCATTTTAAGAATACTTCCCATTTTAAAAAATTATTTTATTCATATATTTAGTTAATGACTAGCATCAAACAAATTTTAACGTTATCGTTACTTCATGGTAAAAGTAAAAAAAAAAAAAAATACTTTCTTTAAGTGAGGCGATAAAATTTAATCTCACTTCACACCGCCGTAAGCAAAATAATACGCGTGAAGGAAAAAAAAAATGTGGCCATGAATTAGTCCAAGCAAGAGGCATTTGGCTAACATTTAATTGCATTTCTCTTCGAACATATTCCTCTTTCTATAAACTTCGAGGACCTCAAAATTACCAAAGAAAAATGGAAACGCTTTCTTTGCATCAAAATGAGAGCGCTCTTTCGTTCAGTGTAATCGCATTAGAATCTCTAAAAAGTAAAGACAAATAAAAAACTCTAATCAATGTACTTCTTAATTTTCAAAGTATGTAAAGAAAACACGTGTAAAAAATATCTTCTTGTTGACGCTTAAATTGCATAAAAAAATTATTTCTATGAAATTAAAATAAAATAAAAAACATCTCTCGTAGGCAAAAGTGTTTTAAAAAAGGAGAAGATACCTAAAAAATAATTTCCTATTTAGCACTTTTGAATATACAGACGAATAGAGAAATTGAATAAAGTTGAATTTAAATGCAAATTACTGGTTTTTGCAGAACCAGGTTTTTTTTTCCCTCTGATGTGTTAGAAATAAGCAGACAAAGAAACCTCAACAAGAAGAAGAGAATTAAAATTAATCTTTTATTTAATAAAAGGTTTTTCTAAGAAATTTAATCATTTTATACTAGAACATAAAGCAATAGAGAATAAATAATTTTGTGTCTCAAGTGTAAAGATATAATTTTTTTTAATCAGCTGTGAGAGAGAGAGAGAGAGAATAATTTTAATGCTTGTTCCACTCAAACTGTGAATTTAATTACGTAAATGTATTGTTAATAGAAATAATTTATTAATCACAAAAAATAATTTATTTCACTAATTACTTTTAAATTAAAAACCCATTAGTAGTTCATAATTTCCTTTTAGTAAAGTAACTGTAATATAATTCTTGGAAATAAAATATGATTAAAGTTATTTTAATAACTTTCCAAAAAAGATTTTTTTGTAGAATTATAATATAATTTATAATTTTAATTCACAGAGAAGAATTTTCTAGATTTCAATATGTAATTAAATATGCATAGAAATATACTAATCTAAAATTTAATGTATGACATGTAGTTAAATTTACATAGAAAAATACTAATATAAAATTTAATGTTTTACATTTTGAGAGAAAATGAATTTATTATTGAATTATACTATAAATTATTTGAAATTAATTTTTTGTCTATTTCCAATTTAAATTGATTAAAAAACTGCAAACATTCACAGATTTTTAAAACTATAAGAAATACTTAATTTTATAAATTTGTGTCCTGAAAAACAAATAAAAAAATTAAGTAAAAAAAATTAATTTCTAAACAGGAAAATTTTCAAATTATTTCCTAACGTAAAATCTCTACTTTTTTTTAAAACTATTACGCACAAGTTCTATGCAGATTTTTAAAATAATTAAGGCTTTTTCTGTTGAAATAAATTAAATATATTGCTACAAGGTCTAATTGAAAATAGAATTTTCTAATATTCCAAGAAGGAATTTTGAGAAATTGTAGTTTTATGTGAAGAATGGATAAAATACAATCTTGTAATTTTGAAGAAATTCATAAATGCTTTTGTTTTATAAATGTCTCTAGCAACAAAATTCAAACAGATAATTAATTTCATGCACAAATAAGCTTATATTTATACATTTTGGAAAAAATAGAATATGAAAAGTTCATTCATTAAATAAACTCAGTTTATGCCATCAACATAATAATACTGCTATAGATTTGCTATATTCTATTTTTTATATATACTATACGAGAATCACTCTGAAATTTTTGAGATACAACTAGTTTTTTAAAGTTAAACTTACAAAATTTTTGGTGTGTTTAAAGTAGTCTTCTCCAACATCAATGCACTTTTGTAGACGAATTTTCCACAGATTAAATGCCTCAAGCCATTCATTTTTTGGAATAGATGAAAAAAATGCATTTATAGCCACATCAATCTCTTCTTCTGAATGAAAACGACGTCCACGTAAGTTCTTTTTTAGATTAAAGAATGACCAAAAGTCACACATAGCTAGATCAGGTGAATACGGCGGATGTTCGATCACTTTAATTTGTTTTTGTTTAAGAAACTCAACTATTAATCCGGCTGTATGTGAAAATGCATTGTCATGGTGAAACATTAGTCGCCTAACATTCAGTTCTTGTAGAATTTCTGGAAGACATTTAGTGGTGTACCAGTTTGCTGTCTTCTGTCCTTCCAACTTGATGGCTTTGACCAATCCCGGACTTCTGAAGAAAACGGCATACATAACTTTTTTTCAGAGCGCGTTGTTTTTTCACCATTGTCGGCGTGGGATAATCTTCAAAGACCCATACTTTGCTTTCTTGACGTGTTGGAACGTCAAAAAATAGTATGTACGTTTCCTCACCTGTTGCAAATTTAGAAATGATGCGGTGGCCACTATCATTTAGCAATTTAAGAGTTTCTTTAATGATTCTGACACGCTCCACCTTTTGGTGCCCAGTTAGATTATGGCGAACCCAACGGCTAACTATTTTTTCATATCTAATTCTTCATGAATGATTTTGTGTATGGCTGCGGATCCAATGTTAAGTTCCTTCTGTATCATTTGATAGGTACAGCGATTATCATCCAATTAACATCTTTCGAATAGCAGACACATTATTCGGGATTACTGCCGACGGTAGCCATCCTGTGTGTTCTTCGTCCTTAAGAAAATTGCGACCTCTTTTATATTCTCTAAACCATCTGAATACAGTAGCACGAGCTGGAGACTCATCACCAAATGCTAATTGCCACCGTTGAACGCATTCTTCTTGATTTAATCCTGCTTTAAAATCGTAGAACATCATAGCGCTAAAATGTTTTCGCGTCAACTCCATTTCCTCTTCTCTTTAAAATTTACTCTACGCTGAACAATTTGAAGTAAGTCAGTAAAAAATCGTCTTCTGTGTTAAAATACTTTGTATTTTAAAATCAAACCGTTATTTTTATTTTGTAAATTCTCGACTGCGCGTATCTCAAAACTTTTTGAGTAACCAGCATATAGCAATTAATGTCTTACATTTTGAGAGAAAATGAGTTCATTTTTTAAAATGAATTTATTTTTGAATTATACTTAAAAATATTTGAAATTTATTTGTTTTTGTCTATTTTAACTAAACTATAAGAAATATTTCTAAAAAACAAATAAAAAAAATTAGTAAAAAAAAATCATTTTCTAAACAGTATAATTTTCAAATTATTTACAAACGAAGAATCTCTATCTTTTCTTCAAACTATTACACACTAGTTCTATGCAGATTTTTCAATTAATTAATGACTTTTTATATTGAAATAAATTTAATATCTACAAGAACTATTTGAAAATAGAATTTTTTAATATTTCAAGAAGTAATTTTGAAAAATTATAGTTTTAAGTGAAGAATGGAAAAAATACAATCTTGTAATTCTGGAGAAATTCAAAAATGATTTTGTTTCATGAATGTCACTAGAAATAAAATTCTAATCAGATAATTTCATGTAATTAATAATTCATGTAATCAGATAATTTCACTTAATTAGTAAATTAATAAATAACTCAGATAATTTAATTCAATAAACTTATATTTCTACATTTTGGAAAAAAACACAATACTTTATGAAAAGTTCCTTTATTAAATAAGCTCAGTTTATGCCCTCAACATAATAATACTGCTATAGAATTGCTATATTTATTCTATTTTATATGTATATATATATATATATATATATTAAATTATTATGTGTTTATTCTATTTTTCATACTATATTAACTTATATAAATTATTCATTTAAATACGATTAATTAAATTTTATGCTAAGAATTTAAGTGACTTTTTTATAATCAACAAAACAAAAATTTCTGAAAAATAATATATTTAAATATAACCTTTAACCTTAGTGTACGTCATTAGATATCGAAGATGTTCTCAGAAGATTTCATTTTTAATATTGCATAAAATATTAAAGTGATATTTTTATATTTAGTTATAAGATCGTTAAATGAAGGTATTGATTTTTAAATAAATATTGATGATAAATGATCATGATTGTGTAAGAAACTATCATACGTATTGTGTACATTATTTAAATGTACTCATGAATCTAATTATACCATTGAAATGGGTAAATGAGTAATTTATTTTCTGTGAGTATAATAGGAGCTATGATTTAATAATTACTATAAAATATTTCATACGGGACTAATATTATGTCAGGTGATGTCATTCAATAAAATGAAGGGCAACGAAATGTTGTGAAACTTGACTGAGAATCAATCAATTAAAATTTCAAATTATTTTGTAAGTTTCTAAAGCAAATCATATCGTTGCTAAAATAGTATGAATTCACCTTGGGAATCTTTATAAATATAAACGCATCCTGAAAGATCCTATGTATTTTATCATATGCTGTCATTACACAAAAATAACTCCTTCAATAAATTTTCTAAATCATCCTTCGTAATCTTTATAAGAAACTGGACACATTTAAGTCAACATAGCTAGTGATCTGTTCAAACGTTGGTAACCCCATGTAAAATAATGCAAATGTACAAAAAAAATGCACTTTTTGCAAGCAACCACGTTTTTGTGTTTTAAATATAAGTAGTAATTCAGCCATACTTTACCTAAATGTTTTAATTTTTTTGGTAAGCAATTGATAGTAGTTTTAACAACCAATAAAAACACGCTTAAGTAAAAATTAAGGTACTTATATTTAAATTTCCTTTTGCATAAAAAATATTTTTTAGAATAAAATCAATAATTTATAGATTTGTATGACGTTGAAAATACATTATTATATCCTTTGGTTTCGAAAAATCAACATACTAAAGAGATAATTCATATTCAAGACAAAACATCCTAAATGAGTTTCTTCAATTTTTTTTAAAATTAGCCTATTGTAATTTTTCTATAAAATAGTTATTTACTAATGCGAGTATGACATTCATATTTTTAATTTAAATAATAAATTCGTTGTTTTTTAATGGTTGAGTTGTTAGCATTCCTAACTCCTCTGCTGTTGGCTCCGGATTCGAGCCCCGGTTCGTGCATGGATGTTTCTTTTTTTTCCCTGTGTTCCTTTGTCCTTTCTTCTACTGAGATGATAGATGAATGTGGTCCGCCCTATAAACGGTTTTGTATGGGTATGAACTGACGAAATCGGAATCTCCAACGAATTAAGGTTCATTTGGAAAGACAGGAACAGTGCATCTCATGTTGCCAGCCTAGCTCTCCCACGAAAACAACAACAACATTGTTTTTTAATAGAGCCAATAATGTAAATTAAATTTAAACAAAAAATATACTGATTTCCATGGGACAGTACTGTGTCCAGTAATTTATTTTCAATACTTAAATTTTTATATTTGTAAAAATAAAATGTAATATGTAAATTTAAGCTTTTATTAAAAAGTGAACTAATACATTTCTTTTTGAATTTTTAAGGATTATATTTAAATTGCCAAATTTTATAATACATAATTAAGCATGTCCTGCCGCCCAACCTGTCTAGTGGTTAGCGTACCTACAGATGGGTGGGACCTGGGTTCGAATCCTGGCTCGGACATAGATGTCCTTTCTTTGTGTGTGAATGGTTGCCTACCCTATAAACGGGTACCTATGGCATGTGTGTACTGAGGAAGTTGCACTCCACACCAAATATTTTTCAGTTGGAAAAGAGGAGCTGCGCACCCCATATTGCCAACCTGGCTGGCACACGACAACAACAAGCATGTCTTAAGCATTCTTTGTTTTAAATATACTTTGAATAAATCATGATTATTATTTTATGAAAGTGCTTGGATCAAAGAACTATAAATTGTATTCAGTTATAACTACATTTCGTACATTTAACTTTTTTAAAATTTTGTTTCCTGAATGAAATAAAGCTTTCTATTTTATTTCATTTATAAGCGTTAAAGAAATAAAATGAAAAAAAAATGCATGCATATATAACTTTTTTTTAACTTATTTAATTTAACAATCAACAAATTTAAATATAGTCATCGCCATAATTTAAAAGTTGTGAAAAATTTTATGAAAAAGATAATTTCGTTGAAAAATATTATTTTTTAAATCAGACCCACAAGCAGAGAGTCTGCTTGTCACAAACTAATAAATTATCTTTGAAAGTTTAATATATTTTATAAAACTGTTAAAGACTAATTAAACTGTTTCATTAATTTTCTTCATATAAAGACGTTATTGCATATGTTTTAGTTTAAAATAACTTAAAAATATGACTAAAACTTAAATATATGAAAATAAATAAATATATACTGATTAGTTTTTATTACCAAAGAGATATTAATAAATTAATTTTGACAGTTTAACACGAGACTGATTTTAAAAACAATGATTGAATTTGCATTTAGTTAATCCAATTTTTAGTTTTACGTTGCACAACTTCAATTTTAAATGCATATTTATAATTTATTATTGTTGTATATCTGTATTTGATACACTGAATATTTCTTTAATTTTAAGAAGAAAAATAAACTTGAGAATGTGGTAGAAGATATTCCCTTATATACATTGAACCAGTTTTTGTCTATTTGTTATATTAAATATACTACATCAATCAAAGATTTTAAAATTTCATATCTGCTTTACTCTTATAGTGCATACATAACTCTGAAATGGTAGTTATTAAAATAATAATTCCTGTTGTATTAAAAATTATTTCATTATTCTAATTTAAATGTTGCTGTACACCCTGTCTAGTGGTCAGTGTGCCTGACTGTAAATAGGGAGATGTTGGGTTTGAATCCCGGTTCTTGCATGGACGTCCTTTCTCTTTCTTTTATCTTTGTCCATTCCTTGTATGAATGGTTGCTTACCCTATAAATCGGTACCTGTGGCATGTATGTACTGAAAAAATTGATCTCCAGACCAAATTACGAATTAAGTTGAAAAAAAAGTGGAGCAGCTCTCCCCATATTGCCATCCTAGCTGGCACTCGATATATATATATATATATATATATATATCGGAAGAGCGGCGTGTAGGGAAAGAGAGTAGATCATATATATATATATATATATATATATATATATTTTCGTATATATATTAATGTTCAATCTGTATAGCTGGCCATGCATTAAATACCATGTCCTAGAAGATTACGCTTCGTTATAAACTCTCGTACAATAGTCTTTTTATAATTAAAAAAAACTGAAATTCAATGTATTTTTTACAAATATTTTGTTCATTAAAGTAAATGTATTTAAATAAGGCATATTTATTCAAATTTTAATGAAACTAGAAATACAAATTTTTCTTACAATAAATTTTTCATGGAATTTCACACAATATAGTAGATGAAAAAGAAACAAATATGAAGTATTAACAATTTGAGAAAAATTTGAACCATCACATGCATTTCATAGCACCATTTTCAGCTTAATATGTCGCTATTTTAATCAAAAATAGACATTTCGTTGATTTTCTTTGTCTTATGATGTTCATATATGAAAAGAAAATTTAGTATGTAATACCACACTTCTGCTAAACCATGGTATTTTGTATATTGAATCAACAGTTTATAAATTTGAATGGAGCTAAAAAATGTATGATTAAATAAAGAATTTTGTTTTTCTAATAAATTATATAGCTGGAAACTATGATTTATAATTATATGAAAAATACACTCAGAAATATACAAGAATATGAGCAGAAGTACATTATTGAAAATGTCAGTTCCATAGAAATCGCTTAAGAATTTTTATAATACAGTTTGCTAATAGATCATATTTGTCGATACAGATTAAAATTAAAACAAATTTATCAGGAAATTATATCTTAATCCTTAAGCTTTAAATGAAAAATTGATATTTAAGAAATATTGACTCAGATTACACATATATACACTAAAATATGTCAAAAAATTAAATTGACAAAAAAATGGAATAAAAATTAAAAAAAAATCTTTTAAAAAAATGAAATATTTTGATAATTTTAATGTAAAATTTATTGAAATCCATAATAAATAAAAATTTATATGATATACAAATTTAGAAGGATTTCACACAAACATGGGTATAATTTTATTATATAGAGTTTTACAAATGACATTTATATTTTATTTTTTAGGAAATGTTTAAAGGTTAATATTTAAGAACTAATGATGTTTCAAATATTGATGGAAAAAATATGAAAGCAGTAAGAATGTACAAACTTTCAGTATATTTCCAGATACAAACCAATAATATTTTTTTTCTTTAAATAATAATATTAATAATAAAAAAACTGCTCTTTTACAAAGCAATTATACTTAAATAAGCTGTTTTGTGTTTAGTGTAAAGAGAGTAATAAATTAAAAAAACAAGTTCTTAGAAAATATTAAAACATTTTATAAAATAATGGTATTAATATAATTCAATTAATATGAAAAATACAGGGTTAAGTAGAGTTATTCTAGATTATATTTGCTTTGTTATAAGATTTTGAAATTTAATCTTTTTAATGTAATTTAATCTGGCGTCTTTTAAAAGTAGAAAATATGAAAAATTCTGGATAATGTATGAAATATTGACAAATTTTATTTTTCCATAAGAGCTTCTGTAGAAAAAGAATTATCTTTAGATGAAATTTTTATTATTTTAATATGAAATAGATATATTATAAAAAGCATTGAACAAATTGTTTTATGTACATAATGTTATTATGAACTAAAATCTATGTTTTACTTACATTAAATTTTTCATGGATGCTTTACTTATCAAAGAAGCATATTTAGGAATCAATAACAGCCTATTCCTATACGGAGTTTCTTGATTTTAGTCGAACCTTTCTCTCTCAAACTTTAAAAAATCATACTACATCTTACCTGATTAATTATACAGCTGTACAAATTATATTCTATGTTAAGGTTAAATTTAAAATGATACTATTATATAGAAACACGAAACAAATTTGCTAGGTAAATGCCTTATTTTTTCAAGAAAAAAGTATGAGCAGTATGAGTTTCAACTACTTAATATTCGGGTCAAATTAAATTTGAAACAAAATGAGAATGTGAATTTGTGTCAAAGTTTCTATGCTTCTATTTCAGTTAATATTTCAATTCTTTTAGAGATTGATTACTTAAAACTGATATATATGTAATGTTAATTTACTTTCATTTTTTTATCTATAAAAATCCCTTACTTTTTTCAATTTTTTTTATGTGGAGTTACCTAAAATCCAATGCATAATTACTGCTACTGTAAATGTGTGATGTTGAATATTTTTTTTTGTTTCCAATAACAAATCATACATATTAGTTCATAGAAATATTCAGTTGCTTTATGTCAATAACAAAAATTAACACCCCTTACAAAATTATTAAATTTCATGCAAAGATATTACAGCATAGTTTTTCCTTTTGATCTACTTAGAATTCCAATGCGTTTACTCTTGTATCTGTGCATATTCTGCATTAGACACAAATGATTAGAAAGCGCGTAGTTGCATTCCATTATTTTTCCCCATAACGGTGGAAATGCGCTTTAGGTCCCCTACTCTGCCAACTTGGCGAAGGAGTGCTGTGGGTCCAGTACTTGGCGGATTTTCATAAACACTGTTGCCATGGGGATAATGGAATGCGATTTTTAACGGTTTTAAACTAATTAGCAACCAATGAAAATGACCGATTTTTCAAACTGAAACTAATTACCGACCAATGAAAATGCTAAAAGAAAAAACCAATTAATGAGCATGCGCGAAAAAGCGCAAATTATTTCCTCCGAAGGTTGCCATAAAGAGCTCATTAGGTATAAAAACGTCCGGTTTACCACTCTTGGTGCATTTATCGCCAAGTTGGCAGAGTAGGGGACCTAAAGCGCAGATTAACGCCCATAACTTAAGAAATTATACTTAACATGCATAATTAACAGATATGAATTTATGAATAAATAATGATAATGAATTATTTTCACACATAATATAGAAAAGTAATGGTATCTACAAGAAAGTCAAAACATTTAAAATGTGTTTATTGAATTCTTCCTGCCAAGGAAGAAAGTGGCATGCTTTCAGTTCATAAATGTTCATTCATTTGATTGTTCAGAATACTCATAGTTTAGAAAAAAATTGTGTTACGTAGCTTCTTGTATTGAGCAATACTGAGCACCAAAATGTTGAATCACTTTTACGCATCAATTAATTGATGTAACACAAAACACGTCATTCTATAAAAAAAGTGATTAATCAATCAAATTCTGTTCACCTCTGATATGCAAACAGCTAAACTCGTTTCAAATACATTCCTCTAATTCATTTTTATTGATTTTTATCAGGATGTATGTAGATGTATGAATTTTTCATGTACCCATGTACATTTAAGGAAAGCATTTCTTAAAAGTTAGTACTAATCAATGTTTAAGATTATGTTAATTTACTCTGGTAATGCACAAGATGATTTTCCATGCCGAAGTTGTAGTAAATGTACAACGACGAGTTTCATGTGAGGAGAAAACAATATCATTTCTTTGATTTAATTATCCAATAGGACTTTCGATGCAATAGTCATCAGGTGGAAACTGCCTAATGTTTTTCTTTTTTAAAATTTTCCTGATGCGCCATCTACGCACAGTAAACCACGCCAACAGTAACAGTACCACAAAGACAACAGCAGATGCACAGGACACATAGGTCACTGGAAAATGTTTGCAGTGGTCCTGTGACTCGTCATATCCCGATGGACAGTGCATAGTTCCATCGCACCATAGTTCAGGATCGATACAGGCACCGATTTCTGGACATTCGAATAGACAGTCGACGTTTCGCAACGTTTGGCCTGACTGAGTTCGCACAAATGGTCTTGTCACTTCCAGCCAATGAATGACGAAGGACCCAGAACTTTGAGGAGCTATCATTTCTACGAAGATTGTGTCCCGCTCTCGAGTAAAGCCGCTATCTCGGCTTTCATTGTACCACATATGCGAAAATATATCAAATTCCACCATTTCTTCAGTCCTTCTTTCAGTACGGTCACTGTCAACGCATGCGTTGGCGATTGGTTTACCTCTTGGATCCACGTACACGTAAATGCGGCTGCCAAAAGGACATTCTGCAATAAAAATAAATAAAAATTCGTAGCAATAAATAAATTTCATAAATTTAAAATAATTAAGTTTATGAAAACCCAATTTAGAAACTTGAATAACTTCTAAATTTTAAAAGAAAGAAAAATACAACGATTTGTTGAATGTAACATTCCGTAAAAATATTAAACTATAAATACATTCCATACGTTAAAAATTGAAGTTCTTCGTAGAATATTAAGATTCGAAAAAATACGTGTTTGTTTTTAAAATTATCTATTAATGATACTTTCAAAGCTACGATAATATAAATAAACATTTTTACTTATGGAAAAATTACATAAAATTATATATACACACAGATGTGTGTATCATACTTAACAGATGCGAACCTATATATACACATATCTTTCTCTATATGTAGGTTCCCATCTCTCAAATATGATTGTGATACATAATAAAATCGATTTCTTTTTTAGCCTCCTACAGATCAACATTATAATCTATATTCCATATTAAAAGCCACTTCATTTTTTTCAGGATCAAAATATTCTAGTCAAAGAGTTTAACTTAAGTTTAATTCATCAAATTTAAAAATTCAATAATTTTTAAAAGTTTCCTCATGGTGAAATTTTGATTTAGTTAATTTTTATAATCACCATGAGATATTTAAAAATGATTACACCTGAATATGCATATGTACAATTTAGACAAGTTTTAAAAATTAATTTTGAAAACCAAAGCCAACTTGAAAGATAATAGGATGAAAAAAAAATTTATTTACATCAATTATTTTCGGTCACATTAAAATTTGAGAAATTTATTTCTTAAAAAGTAATCATTTTAACTTACGTTCAGAAGCAGAAGTATTCAAACCTCTAAACTTTAGATAAAGGTGTTTATTGGTTGATGCTTCAATTTTCCACCTACAGCGTAAAATTTCAGACGATAAAGGCACATTGGAAAACACTTGCGGAGTATGGAATGAAAGAGTTCCATCTCCATTGGGTCCTGAATACCGCCGAAGCCCACTTTCGCATTTCGTATAATTCACGAATTCATATTCAGCTTCAAAATAAAAATCGTCGAAATCATCTAGATGAGACATCCCCATTACTTCGAAGCTCAACTTCACATTACTAACCAGTGATTCGAATGTAACTGGGTTGCTAATTCTGTCATCTAAGTCCACACTGCAAAGGCAACCGACGGCTGAAGAATAACCTGACCAGTGTTCAGAAGCTCCTATAAGTGCCCAAGGACCAGCGACTTCAGATCCTTGCTGTGAAAGGGATGTTCTGCAAGTATGTCTTTGGAATATCGGATCGAACTGGTATCGGCAACTGGAACCGCTGCCTTTCAATTTCGCTTTCCTGAAAGTTATGCGTATTCGCTCAGAGGGGACGCCAACGAAATGAAACATGCATGTCAAGTTCTGTCTGCCACCTCTTCCATACAAGAATACATTTTTTGGGTTGGTGAAGGACCCTTGCTTGGATAATCTACTGTCAAGTCTTCTGTCACATTCGGTGTGCTCAATCTGCGTGCCTTGCTGACTGGTATCGACGAATTCATAACGAGCAGTAAATGTGCTTGTTGAACTTGTCAGAAGTTCTGAAGCAAATGATAAGAATCGATGACGAATAATCATTTCGGAAGACGAGGATAAATAGCTTTCATTTGGAACCTGTAATCAAAAACCATTTCAAAATTAAGACTGATAAAATGAATGAAGAATTTCTTAGTAATTAATTAAATTACAGCAAGATAAACAAATATTATTTTCAGATCTACATATAATTCTAAATATTTGCAAATACGCGAGTACAAAAATAGTGTATATAATGTACAAAAATGAAACGGGTAAAATTTACTTTAGGGTACCTATTGATGTTTTAATTATTTTTGGACGCCAAGATAGGCGCCAAAGTATCTATAACAAAATGACAACCCTAAATGTAGGATAGTTAAAGTGCTGAAGAGAACTGTATATATTTAATAAGGTGTTACCAGAAATTAAATTTTATTGCTAAATTTTTGAGAAACCAAGGGGTACAATAATTTACACTTTACTCAATGAAGCCATTAAAAGCTAATTTCTTGTAATTAAAATTATTTTCAATTGTTTTTTTACTTTAATTTATTATATTTGATTATTCATTCGTTTGCATTTTGAAAGATTAATTTTGAAATCAAAAGCAATTTTGTAGTTCTTAACTATACTGTATAAGTGTGCTAATAAGGTGTAATCAAACACAAAAATATAGTTTAAAAGAATTGTTTAACAGTTTTATATGTAGAATATTTATAAGACTAAAATTTTTATTAAATGTAATTCAGAAATTTAATGAATAGGAGCACCACTGGGATGCTTCTCTTACCTCACAAGGGCGTGGAGGAAGGTACTTGGGAGGATAATCTGCTGCATGCGCGCACAACTTAGGTCCGTTTTCACCACAGAATTGATGTGTTGGGTTTGAAATTTGATTCGAAGAACCACTTATATTTGTCTTCATGTCCCCGAAATCATATATTTCTAATTTGCTAATGTAGCAGGAATTCTCATCATTTCCACCAGAGGGAGATTTTTCCACAAGGACAAAAAAGGATACGAAATATATCCATACCTATAAAATAGACCAATAATTAACTACTGTAAATATTACTTTAGTTGTGCATAACTCAGTATAATCTGAGGATAGCAAATAAATTTCCTCACTGTTTATAAAACATGAATTTTTGCATTTGTGATTTATGAAAGACGTGAATCAAAACTTCATAATCATTTGTCATAATCAATTTTTAATTTACAGTGTTTTTAGTAGTTATATTTTAGTGATTTTTAAATTAGTCGAAATATTTTTATTGTTGTTACATATGACACTTGGAGAAGCAATCCCACCCTTCAGGGACTGGGCAAATGATGTCAGAAAGAGCGTCTTCCGTTTTTGAACAGAGTACCCTCCTACTAAGGTGAAAGTAAGAGTTTAATTCATAAATGGCAGCACCATCTGGATCATCCAACTTAGAGTTAGAAGCCAGAGAAGACCCAAGGAATCTCTTTTAACACCCCCACAGGGATTTGGAATGGCAGCATGGAGGATATTGCAACCCGACACATTTTATGTGCACTAGTCACCATTAGTGAACACGACGGATTTCTGTATAAGCTAGGATTCGAACTCGCCACCTGCCGTTACCGAGAACGACGGCTTAATCAACCAGGCCACCGCGGCTTTGATATTTGTAATTCATATGTTGATAAAGTGATTAGCTTTTAATGGAAAAAATACTGTTAAAGCAAAGCAATAACTTGACAAGTTTTGATCAGACTACGTTCTTTTTCGATAAGGAGAGAAGCTCGTTGATTTTTGAAATGAAAATGTCTTAAGAATATGAATGGTACGGAATAGTTTAGACACTCAAATTCAGCAGTTGTTTCAGAAATCTTAAAAAAATCCTACAATAGTTTTGATGGATCATAAATTAAATTGTAAGAAAAGATCATAGTTTAAAGATATCAAAATGGTCGTTTAACATTTTTCATGAGCGTTTACCGATAAGAAATTTGTTCGAAGTAGGTGCTACGTTTGCCCTCAGTAAATCAAAACTAACACATCAGCATTACTGTAAAAGAAGTAAAAATCCATTACTTTAAGCCTAATCAAATTAGTCACTATTTAAGTGGAGAACAACCAACGACAAAGTTCTAAATTAACAATTTTAGACTATACTCTTTACGGATGAATCCAAGTTTAGCTTTGAAAACGATAGTAGACGAATGTTATCAAATTACAAGTTGCGAACAGTGTATCTTGTAACCATCTTTTGATGTAACAAACAAATCTATAATAAATGTAAAAAACCTCAATTTGCTAATGATTGATTATGATTGACGTAAGGGATTTGAATTTCCCCTATCAAGGAAGTATTTTTTTTTATTCTGGACCATATTTGTGTTTCCAAATGTTGAAAATACAAAAAATATTACAAGTATACCGATGAAAAATGAGCAAAAATCTCAACGATATAAAATCATTCTTTGTATATGTATACATATCTCGATTTTACAGGAGCCCTTTGCAATTTTTTCACTTTACAGAGTTAGTTCAATCATTCTACTCCTAATCCTTTCAGGGAATCTATAATGTAGTATTAACCCTTTATTGCATAATGGTGGAAATTTCCATCATAACCTATAATGCCCAAAAATTATATAAAAGAACAAGTTCACTTTAAGTTGATCGTGTTTGGATACCTTTTTAATGTCCATTGCATAAAATGAAACATAGCTGTCAAAAATAAACAAGTGTCATTATCAGTGAAACGAGCTTAAAGTTGCCTCATTCCGCTGTTTGTTGTAGTTGCAATAAACGTATGATTTCGTTTATAATTTTGTTTTATTATATTAGAGTTTCTATTGCTAAAAAATTGAAAATGAGTGGAAGAACACGTGTTTCTGTTATTTTCCTCTATTTAGTACTAAGCTAATGATCTAACTTTGGATGATGATGGAAATTTTTAGCATATTGTTTTTTGCTAAATTTATACTATGAATATATACTATGATTTTTTTAACCAGTTTTCCTTTAATTTTGAACATGAATTATATCAACATGATTTATTTCACCAATAAAGAAAAAATCATGCAAAGAAGGGTTAACAATTCATAAAAAAGAGATTTTTTCAACAAAACTGCTCTAATACTCATAATTACTTACCTTATCATGTTTAGATGCCCCGATAAATTTGTACGTGCAGTTCGTATTTGGAGACATGGTGTGTTTTGGACTGTATATCAAACCCCGCCTTCTCTTTGATCCGTCTAACACATACGAACAACGTCCATTGTCTTCTAAAGTCTCAGACTGCAGCATCTCGTATCGGACAGACACTTCTATTTCTACCCGCGAATTGCTCAAATATTGGTAGGGTACACTTATGATCTGCACCAGGACTTCATGGCCACTAGACACGATCTCAGGTAAGGCACCAGAGCCACAAAACTCTAAAATCAGGGGTGACCGCACGGAATGTCCGTCGTAAATACGCACTGAGTCTCCACCAAGACAGTCCGTAGATAACAAGAAACTGGTTCCACTGGTGGAAGTTGTTCTTCCTGTGGGGACTGAGATTTTGTAATCATTTATTTGGGAAAGCATAATTCTTGCTGTATATCCCTGGAAGACATATCATATTGTAAATTCTTACAAATTTAATATTAAATAATTATAAAATGAGCACTTAATAGATTAATAATTTAACAATTACACTAGTAATTGAATACACTTATGTACGTGTAATAAATTGAAAATATTTATGCACTAGTAATTTTTGTGAGACAAATAGGCTTGCTTTGCAGCTGATAAAAAAATGAAATTTTTTTATCGTCAAATTCTAATATACAGAGTGAATTTTTTTTTAAGTGACAGTGTTTGGAGCGCACTGCACCTCTATCTAATAGCCGAAATAGTACTAAACTTGATATTTAGAATTACTAAGAAATGTTAAAAAGGATTCCTTGAAAAAAAATTTAGTTTCAAAAATCACCGTTAGGGCATTTTGTGGAGCTTTACAGTGTATAAAATGTGAGAAAAGAAAAATACTAACACATACAATCGTACAGTAAATTATTAATATTTCTTTACTACATTAACTTCCCCTGTGAGGAATAAGACCACATTCAACGTGAACACCGCTCTCTAAAATAACAATGATAATACGTCATTTTTTTCTGGTTTGAAATTCCAGAAGAGTTGCGGTTGCATTACATTGATTCATATAACATAGCTTCACTAGTAACGCACTTTCCGATAACGTGTGAGGCAAAACCACTGGAGCTCGTTTACTTCAGCTGAGATTATTTGTCCGAGCTGTCTACTACTTACTTTTATAGTCCTTATTGATGGTGTTGTCATCATACAACATTTGCATTTTTTTTTGATACCCATATTTTATGCTGATTCTCGTTATTGTAAACCCCAGAAGCGCCACAAAATCTCCTAGGGACGATTTTTGGAACTAAAATTTTTTGTCTTGTTATTCTTTTTTGCATGTCTTGATTAGTGTAAATACCATGTTTGGCACCATTTTGGCTATTAGATCGTGCTACATGGAACTTCAAACACTGTCACTTTAAAAATGGTAACCATATATATATATATATATATATATATATATATATATACTCTAATTGCATTGCATTTTAAGAATGAATGTTATCGTAAATTATAATTTTAATTAATATAATGATTCAAATAAAAAAAAACATACAGACATTTCTATAAATGTAGCTAAATAAGATTTATACCACAAGGTAATACGTCACAGTAAAATATTTTTTAAATAAGAATTTAGTTTTAACATGATTAATACAATTGTACATATGCAAGTAATAGTTAAATATTGAAATTGCATTTACTACTACTTGTAAACATAAAATCGTATTAATTATGTTAAAACGTAATTCTGATTTAAACCGTATTTCGCTCTGACGTATTGCTTTAAAAAATTGTCTTATTGTAAAGCATTTATCGTAACATTTTTCCTGTATGTAGGAAAAACATAAAAACAAAAACAAAAAAAATTTTTAATTAATATTAATAAGAAGGTAAGGCAATCCTGAATGAATTTGCATATCAAGAAATAATTGCATTTTCTATGGATATTTATATAGTTTTCGCGAATTTTGAAGTGATTTTTTAGTTTCGTATTTCTTCACTTATATACATAAAAATCATGAACTTTATTACATTAAATTATAGTTATCATTCAGTTTGCTGTGTTGAATAAAATTTAAAAATTCTGAACATTAACAAAATTTTCCATATAGTACTTAAAAGTTATATTTTTAAATTTAGTTTTCCTTACAAATTATGTATTCTTATTAAAATCTCGCCATAATTTATCCAATTGATCCACCCAAATTATGTTTTCATTATGACAATATATTGGAAGAAATGATTGACATATGAAGTAAATGTCATAACAAGTTTAATATTTTTTCAAAGGACTTTTGAATTTATACATGAAACAATTCCCATCCCCTCCCTTTATGAAGAAGTTAAAAAATTGAAATCACTTGATGGGAAAACATGAATAGGGGAAAAGAATTTTGACATAAATTTTAATTTAATTGCATACATATTTATATTTTCACATAATAAAGTTGATCTCTAATAAATTTGACATAAATATATCGTTTAAAGTAATAGTTGGCATATGTAATAAAAGTCATAACAAGCTTAATATTTTTTTCAAGATAACAGAAATAACAAGACTTTTGAATTTATATATAAAACAATTCTAAAGTTCTTCGCTTTATGAAGAAGTGGAAAAATTGAATGCGTTTAATACGAAAATATATAGACGGCGGAAGAAATTTTGCGTAAATTTTATTTTAATTGTGTTCATATTTCTGTTTATTACATAATAAAATTGATTATGAAAATATCTTCAAAAAGCAATAGTAGATAGAATTTTTAGTCATATTAATAGATAACCCTTACAATTTGTTTATAAAATAAACAAATAATTCCTAAAATTTATTAATCACAAATTAAAACTGTTAATTCTTAAATTTTAAATATTAAATATCTTTTCTAATTTAATGAAATCTCTACCTCTGGTGTCTTTAAATGACGTATGTAATAATTGCACGTAATGTTCCGAGGGTAAAAGCCAGGAAAATTAGGAGTACGAATTCTACATTTTCTACTGCTGTGGCAGTCTAAAAATTCTCGATCGCAAAATGTTCCTGGGACTAGATGACCAAGAAATATTGCTTCTTTTGTTTCCTCTAAGGGCCGACGTTTTAAGAACCTGCAAAAAAAGATAAATATGTATAAATTATTTCAATTCAATAGTGATAAATAAAGATAAGTAAAGTATTTTTATTGTTTTAGAAAATGATAAAAAGTTAACTTCGATCATCTAAATGACTTTCAACGAATGTCAAAAAATATAAATTATCGCATTAAATGCGATACATTAATTAAAGAGTATGAAGCACTCGGTTGAATATTCAGATTATATCTAGCACATACTAGATATAAACTGAACACAGAGGGATTCTAAAATGTTTTTACAAATTAAAAGGGGTGATAGTCATCCAGACAAGCACAATAATTTCATAGGAACCAAGGGTCGCATTCCACTCTGAGAGGCAGAAAAGTGGAATTACCATCTGAACATATAGCAGTGTTGGACAACCGAATGAATAATATAAAAATTTTTCCAATCATATTTATTGTTAAGTGAAAACCTCACAGCAAATGATCAAAATGGCAACCATATGTGTCGTTGCGCAGTGGACACGAGTGAAGGTACAACTGGTACACCCTCTCGAAGATTCCTGGTGTCATGTTAATTTTGCCCGCGGCAACAACGATTCTAGCCATAGATCTTCAGCTGAATCCACAGCCGTTTTGCTCAACAATTTCTTTAGGCACATAGATTTCATGTGTCTCCAAAAGAAAAAGTCCAGTGGGTTGAGGTCCGGTGAGCAAGGAGGCCAAGCCACAAATCCACTACATCCAATCCATCGTACGACTAGCATTCACGTGAATTTTTCGGGCGTTTTTCAGATAATATTTCAAGTGATGATGTTGCGCCGTTTTTGAAAAACAACGTCTACTCTGATTGGTTTCTTCTAGTAACCAATAAGAGAAAAATACTGCTTCTTCTCTGTAGAAATTTGCATACGATAAATTCGTGATAAATTCTTGACGGGTTTCTACTTTCCTCTTTCCTTCCTCTCAGAGTGGAATGCGATTCTATGTTCCTATGTAATCATTGCTTGTATGGATGGGTACTATCACCCTTCTTAGTTTTAAAAGCAATTTTGAATCACCTTGTATTATTCACTAAGTTGTAATAAAAAAGTTTCATACACATATACAAATAAGGCATATCAAAATTAATTACATTTTCATAATCTCACTTTAAAACATTTAACATATGTTTAAACTTGTATGGAGTTTCATTAATCGCTTAATACATTTCTTATTACAAGCCATTTCGTATAAATATGACAATAGTAGTACGAAAAATATTTAGTATTATATCAATTGAAAAATAATTGCAGATATTTAATAGAAATTTTTTTTTAAATTGTTTTTGGAAATTATTCATAGAGAATTTTATCTTAACATATAATTGCAGAATTCCTTATATTGAACTCTGAATACTAAGAATGTATATCAAAATGATTTTTAAACTTGAAAAATTATCTCACTTATATTTTATTTTAATATATTTTCGTCATTTTTTTATAATTACTTCTTCAAATCTATTTTACAGTCTAAGTATTATTTTAAGAAATCAACCCAAATCTTGTTTTCAAATACATGAAAACTTGTTTATCAAAACTATAAAACAGTTTAATTAATTTAAGTTTATTGTGTGTGTGATTCGAAATATTTTGTGAATATTCATTTATATACAATGCTTATTTTAAATTAATAAGAAAGATAAAATATTCCTACAAACCCGTGAAAAGAACTTTAATTTATCAGAGCTATACTTAAAAACAAGAAAACTGTAATTTAATTCTTTCCAAAACTAAAATTTCAATCATAAATTTTATTATTCTATTGCAGATTGTATGTAAACTTTTCATTATAAACTGTGAACAAACAATACATCATATTTAACGTTATTTTCCATAGAATGAATTATATTCCTGCACAATTTAATAAGATACAATTTATTCATGTTCTAAAAAAATCATGTTCAAAAATTTATCATTAGTATAGAATAGTTGTACCTAAAATTAAAGATTTTTTTCTCAATTGATAAAAGATGATTAAATATGTAATGATTAAGATGAATGAATGTGAAGATGATTAAAGATGTAAAATGCCATTTTTCTGAGATCAGCACCTGATAGTTGGTAGAAGTAAGTTCAATTGTTCAGCAAAAACCTCAACAGTATGTATTGGTAAATGCATGTGTGGAATGAATGTTATGTAAAGATGATCAAAGATCTATGATTAAAGATGTAATGTAAAATCCCATTTTCTTCGATGAGCACCTGATAGATGGTAGAAGTAATTTTATCTGTTCAGCAAAAACCCCAATAGCATGAGTTGGTAAACCTTAACTTCGTTTAGGAAATGCATAAAAAAATAAAGTATTACAAGAATTAATTATACAGTATATTTTAACTTATTTTTCTTATTCGCAGGGCCAGAAGTTATTAAATAGATCATTTCTTGTTTCCGCAAAAAAGGACTTTTGTCCAAGTTTTGATTCTGAAGCTAGGAACTAAATCGGAAAATAAGTGATAATATGATTCAACAAACTATTGACATGCAACCTTAATGTGAGATTTTAGGATACCAAAGATATCCACACCAATGTTTACCAAGTATTTTACCTTTTTTTAATATTCACATAATCAACTCCTCGTCTTGATGCATGAAATTTGGTAAAGTTATGAAGACAGTTTTTAAATATTGTTCTCTTCATATATCATACTTTACATATATTATTTTATCACCTTTCTCTGTGATAGGATCTGTATTGCATTTATCATTCAAAAAACTTCTATCTTTATTCCCTAATGGTAGATAATATTGGTAAGCAATACTTCTTTTTAATTTAATTAGATGTATTGTAAAAGGCTTAATATTAATATGAGACAGGTTTGATAGGTACCCTAAAAACCTTCTTCGCACTTGATGGAAACCAAATTCTGTACTTCTAAGAGAATTTTAATGTACTCTGTAAATATACCCTCCTAAAATAATAATCAAAAGAATGAACTGAAGAACAGGGTCCTTGTAGTTTTTTTTGCTAATTTTACTTTCTTAATTTGCACTCAGGCATTTATAAGCAATAAGTATAAACGACAGTTTAAAATGTGAAATACATCTTGAAATTTGGTAAAAAATTTTAATTAGAAAACATGAAAGTGACATTAATATACAACTTTTTTACCTCACAAAATTAAATATATAACACATTATATATTGTATTCTCTAAGAGAAATGTTTATAATAAAAAAAATCATTCGAATAGTGAAGTATAATACTATGTTTTACTTTAAAATTTTCTTTAGAAATTTAGTTCACTTTAAAATTTGCACTAAGTGTTCTTCTGAGCAGACCTCCTCTGGCCACACTTTATCTTGTGTGGGACTCACCAGGCAGGACCTGGTTCAAGACCCTCTAATCGTGATGGACTTCATCAGGGAGAATGAGCTTATGAGCCTGATCTAGCTCTGCTATTCAAGGGGATGAGAAACAACAACACTACATTTTAGATGTAATCATCAATCAAAAATCATTGATAACAGCAACTTACCTATAAGTTAAATAAAGACCAAATGACGTGGATGGTATGGAAGCTCTACTCGGTACAACTGCAGTTACGCTCACGTTACTACCTTGTGAGAAGAAAGTGACGCTTCTCTCGACCATTGAACCACAAAATTCCCCGAAGGTTGGAACACTTGTCGAAGTAGGGTCTTCGGATTTTCTTGGAAATGAAGAGAAATAGCGATCAGATGTTCGAGTAGAAAATGGCAACGTTCCATCCCAATCTCTCGAAGAATCGGACCACTCTGATATCTTCAAATGGCCTTTCTGACAAATAGCTGTTTGGTTCCTGAAAACAATATATTTCTTTTTTTAAAGTCTTT
Organism: Latrodectus geometricus; assembly: GCA_026290005.1. Classification (NCBI taxonomy): domain Eukaryota; kingdom Metazoa; phylum Arthropoda; class Arachnida; order Araneae; family Theridiidae; genus Latrodectus; species Latrodectus geometricus. The sequence goes on along the minus strand of JAPDSC010161805.1, from coordinate 7,445 downwards.
CTTGGTGACTCCAATTTTTCTAACTTCAGGGTAAAATTGGATAGATATACAATTAAATGTATTTTTGTATAGTCATCACAAATGCAACTCATAATTTGTACAAAAACAATGGTTAACCATTAAGAGGTTATTTAAATTCATAGTACACAGTATAAGATATTTAACATAAAATCCATTTTATATGGGTTTGAGATTTTATTTTCAAATCAAAGCATTTTAGATTTCGTATGCATATTTGAAAATTCAGGGTTTTCTTTCTAAAGTGAAATTTATGAAAATTTCAGTCATTTGAGTTCTGTTTTGATTTATGAAGCATAAATTTTTATTTTTCATTGTCTCTGAACAAAACCCATCATGATTTTGAATAAGATTTATATTTGTAGGATTAATCGTTTTATAGCATTGAAGATATCAAAGTTCTTGAAATCACTTTTATACTGCCTTGTGATGATTTCAACGGAAGATGTCCCGTAGAATAAACTGAATTGAGTTTGGAAAGCATTAAGCCAATAATTCATTGTTGGAATGTCTCAGCGAAATTCTATTTTATACTTTCTAAATTGTATGGCAATCCAAGTTACTGAAACCAAATATTATGCGACTGATACAACACAGATAGTCCAATTGGCTGTTTTATAAGTCTATGAGAAGTTATGTACACGGTGATCTTTTTAAAAGTGTCAGTGTTTGGAGCTCCCTAATTTCGATTTGTACCTTGAACTAATAGCCGAAATGACAACAAATTTGGTACTTAGATTAATCAAAACATGAAAAAAAGGTTCCATGATAAAAATATTTAGTTCCAAAAATCACCGCTAGGACTCTTTACACTGTATAAAGTGCGAGAAAAGTAAAATACTAATACATACAACCGTACCGTTAAATTATTAATGTTCATTTAGTACATTAATTTCCCAGGTAAGTAACTAGACCATGACTAGTAACTAGACAGTGAACACCGTTCTCAAAAATAACAATAATAATACGTAATTTTTGTCACTTTAAAAAAGATCCCTCTCTAAGTCAAGTGTCTCGTAAAGCATAGGTCACATCAACAAGTTCTTGGTAATTTTACTCCAAAGCATTCATTTATCATTATATTTCATGCCCAAAAATCAATCGTACGAGTGTTATAATGTGCTTTTTGATGGGATTTTTTTTTGACATATTGCATGTATTGGCAGGTAGAAATGCAGGCGTTATCTCAAAATCTTAAATAATTCATATAAATTAAATTTAAAACATTAAATTATGTAAATTTTAATAGAATAATTAACAATATGTAATTTATTGTGTAAAATACTTAACGCATTATAGTAAATTTATTATATTATTTAATTTAAAACCTTTGCTTTTTAAAAATGCTTTAAAAATAGGCATTAATATAAAAACCTATATTGCATAAAGGATAATAAGTAATTTTATGCAAATATTTTCAATATATTTGAATCATTCCCATTGTTATAACTTGTATACAAATATTGGTAAGTATTAAAATTAAGTAATTTCATGTAAATATTTTTTACAAATATTGTTACAATATACAAATATTGTTAAAACAATTTCATGTAAATATAATACAATAATTTAAGTAATTTTATGTCAGTATATTCAATATATTTGAATCATTATCATTATTATAACTTGTATAAAAACAGGAGGGAATAGGTTTTAAAATATTTTGATTCAATCCTTAAAAAATTTAAAATTTACTCAATGAATGCTTCACAAAATTATGTCAAATTTCATTTCCTTTTAGATTAAGTAAAATATAATTAAAAATTCCTATCTATAATTTATTCATTTTAACCAAGTCCCCTAGGTTCTTTTTCACATCAATGGTTTTCCCCGAAAAATTAAAATAAAAACAAAATTAGAGACAAGATTAATTTTTCTGTTAATAAAATGAATATATATTCACTGAAAATACTAGAATGTTTGCAATCAGAAAAATTTCTTTGAAGAACCACATCATGAAAAGTGTTTTTTGTCTGTGACAATTAATATCGAGAGAACTTTGTTTCAGAGAAATACACTTAATTTCTCTGAACAAAGTTCTCCCGATATTTATTTAAGGAAATGAAAGAAAAAAATTGCAAGAAAATATTATGTATTGTACAAGTGCTGACTTTTTAAAAGAAGCCTTTGTTTGAGAAATAAATATTCTCAGTTGAAAAATAAGTTTTAAATGTATTTCAAGTGTATTTATAACATTTAAGAACAAATAAAACAGTGTTTAAATGACTGTTATGTTACCAAAATATATTTGCCACGTTTTTAAAACGAGAAAGTAAAAATTAAGATGTGTGAGATTTTATTTATGTTATGGATGACATTAACAGAATAAAAGATACAATAGAATATGTGATATAATTTTAAGTTTGTAACATACCATCAATTTGAAATTTATGCTGTTTCATTTAGTTTTCACTTTTAATTCAAACAATTTTTTCTTTGTTGATTGTATTCATATTATTTTGCAGTGTCAGAAAAAAAAATTAAAACTCCTAAAATCAACAAAAAAAAAAAATAAATAAAATCGGATTTTTCTTTTGAATCAAAAATAAATCAAATTACTGTGAATCAAAAAAATATTTGTCTTTTCAAGAACATTTGTCAGTTTATCCAAGAAAAACATATAAAATGTTATAGAAAAAGTACTACATTGAGGAAATTGTTTTCGTGAATTGTTATTCCTTCTCACAAGATTAAAGATACAAAACAAAAAAGTTTGTATGCATGTTTAAATTATTGAACAGTTAATCCTCAAAAGTTATTTGAAATCTGAAAGATATATCTCCGTGAAAATAATTCAACTGTGAATCATTCATTAAATTGGGATTACATTTATTTTTTTTTATTTGAAAACTCGTTTCTTTTCGGAAAAGGAGAATTTCATTGACAAGTATAAAAAAAATTAACAAAAATAATTGCATTTATGAAAATATTAAAGTGATTAAATACTACTTTCGCATGAAACATGTCAACTTGAAAATTTCCTTTCAAATATTAAAAAGTCAAATAACATTTAAAAACTATTAAAATATTTAAATGTTAATTTCTCCAATAAACATTAATAGTTCAACTTTTTATTATAAAATTTAATGATATTCCAGAACAAAGCCTCTTCTTTAGCTAATAATTTCTTCAATTTAACTAATAATAATTCACTAAGATTTATCTTTAATTATATTGCATTTTTCCTTGTTATATAAATTCTAAGTTAAAATAAAATATTTGAAATAATTTTTCATACACTAAAACATTTATGTGTAAATTCAAAGATATTTCTATATTTAAAAAATTAAACTGTTAATCATGTCCACTCATTAAGTAAAAATATATTAATATTTAACCCTATTTTAAAATTAGACTATTATTCAAATTTAATTTTATACTTTTTGCAAAATAAAAAAAAAATCTCAATTTTTTTTAAATATTTTATTTTCCAGCAACGTTTTAGTTTTAAGAATTGTTTGTAAGTACCTGTACTTACATGTACATTTAAAGATTGATTACTTTTTGTTTATTTAGGGGATTTAAATGTCAATTTTATATATTGGATAGACTGAACATATTTATGAAATAAAAACAAAGAAAATACTTTTCATTGAGGTATTTAATTGCATTAAATAATTAAGAATACTGTTTGCAGTGTATAAATAAAAGAATAAGTTTAATTATTTAACAATGACCTTTAACAGATCATTAATTCTTAAAAATGTGAAATACATTGATTAGCTAATTTTGTAAAGTAAGCCTAAAGTTTATAACATTTTAATTTTATAAACATTGTAGATTTTATCTTATAAACTTTTATTTTAAAAATATATTTATTTAATAATAAATTATGATAGTCTAATAGGCTAATATAAGTAATAAATCGATATGTATTTGGGCATTCTTACAAATAACATGGCCATGCATCCTTAACATATGTTGGAAATATAATTTCTCTTCTGAAATGTTCCAATATGGTTTTAAAACGCATAAGCTAATGATTAGTTACTAATAAATTCGTGCAGATACGCAAATAGTAGTACATATGCAATTTGCAAAGCACAATAAATGCAGGAAATTAAGTATTTCAGTCGCTTACGCGGGCAACGCAGTATTAAATACACACAAATCAACTCGACTAGATCTACAGGTCAACAATGTTTAATGAAATTCCTGTATTAGTAGCACGCTTGAATAAATATTTTCCGTAATGAATTATATGAATATATTTTATACTGAGAATAAATGGTTGTTAGTTTCAAGCAAAAGCTCTTTACGTTTCTTCTCCAATAGAACGATGAGGTCTACCTTTAAATGATATGAATAGTAAATCAAGTTTAAAATTAAGTTTTTTTTATTTTCTTGTTATTACTATCATTATTTAATAAAAATATTACTTGACTATGTCATATATTATTTAAATACAATATCTTTAAATAATTATTAGAATAAAAAATAAGTTTTATTGAAAATCATTATAAATATTTACCTATCCATAAAATCATATTTTTCTAGATATAGATTCATCCAACAAAGGAAAAAATTATTTTCTTAAAAGAAAATTTTAGAAAAATTTTTCTTAATCACTTAAAGAATTTCCATCTATTAAATGTAAATGAATGCAGCTATTAAATAAGAGAAATTTACTCAGATTGCATTTAATAATATTTTTTCTTCCTCATCTTGTTAACTTATTTTAACTATTTAAATATTTTTGTCATTTATATGCATGCAGAATATATTTAAAATATAATACAATTTAATAAAAAATAAATTCCAAAAAATTAATTTAGCAAAACTAGTTTATTTATGTTTAACAGTAGAAGAGTATTATAATTAAAATATTATCACGTAAGAAAGCATTTCGCAATAGAAAATTGAAGAACGTAATAAAGTAAGATTAAAAAAACAAAACTGTAATTGATGAGTAAAATATAAAAGATGAAAAATGGAAGCAAATTAAAAAATATTTATTATATTTTAAGTGAAATATTATAAAACTAGATCAGATAAGAATTTCAAATTTTATGTATTTTAAAGATAATCTTAAAATTTATTGGTTTATTTGAAAAATTATAATTGGATGGAAATCATAAATGTCTTTTATGGTTTTAAATTAAATACCAAACATGTGTTTCATATAAAATCACGTTATGTTTTAGTTTTTCAATGCATTTCAATGAAAAAATTCATTAGCTCATCATTTAAAATTTTGCTTTTATTTTCATTATGTTTTTAAAATTAGCAATTTTCAATTAAAACAAATCATTTTCCTTCTCTGGATTTTTAAAAATAAACAAATTTAATGTTTTTGATATTAATATCTGATACTTGTGTCATTTGATTTTAAGTAAAAATTATATACAATGAATGTGAAATTTTACATGTTATTAATTTAATATCAAATGACTTATGTACTATAATAATATATTATTTTCTGTTGTACTAATATTTTGTTCTGATAAGATGAGCTCAATTGTTGCTTATCATAATAATAATCGAAAGCAATTTTACATCAAATTCGTTAAAGTATTAAAATTCATTGTAAATTTAATCCCGTTTTTGCTCAGTTCCTATACTAATCACAATATTCCAATTTCTTTAAGAAAGGTTTTATGAGAACTTCGTTTATTTAAATATTTCAAAATATTATAAATACACGTTTTTTTTAATTATGGAGAAATTATTCATATTAATTATCGTATTCTTCGTATTGTATTCATATTAATTCATAGTATTCATTCAAAAATCATTGTTTTTTTTTGCAAACCTATTTTTATCAATATTAACCCTTCTTTGCATAATGGTGGAAATTTCCATCATAACCTATAATGCCCAAAAATTATATAAAAGAACAAGTTCACTTTAAGTTGATCGTGTTTGGATACCTTTTTAATATTCATTGCATAAAAAGAAATATAGCTGTCAAAAATAAACACGTGTCATTATCAGTGAAACGAGCTTAAAGTTGTCTCATTCCGCTGTTTGTTGTAGTTGCAATAAACGTATGATTTCGTTATAATTTTGTTTTATTATATTAGAGTTTCTATTGCTAAAAAATTGAAAATGAGTGGAAGAAAGGTTTGTAACACGTGTTTCTGTTATTTTCCTCTTTTATTTCGATTTAGAACTAAGCTAATGATCTAACTTTGGATGTTGATGGAAATTTTTAGCATATTGTTTTTTGCTAAATTTATAGTATAAATATATACTAAGATTTTTTAACCATTTTTCCTTTAATTTTAAACATGAATTATATCAACTTGATTTATTTCACCAATAAAGAAAAAATCATGCAAAGAAGGGTTAATATTGTGCCTCTGTGTGTGTGTGATATCATACTCTTACAAGAACCTATTCTCAGCCATGATAAATGAATTACATCTATGAAAAAATAACACTACATACAAAATACTCATATTAAATAAAAGTATATTTAAGCAATTTTAAAAATAGGTCTAAATATTATTTGGACATACATTTTTCTTATCCAATCGCAGTAAACGAACTTATCAAGCAATGTTTTTCTTCATGATGACAGTTTCATAAATGGGATGGATTAAAGAAATTAAATCAGTTACTATTTGTAGATACAGACACATTTAAATTGCAATATATTAACAAGGAATATTACTTTTAAATTTATGGAAGATTCACAAATAAGATTGATCTATATTAGAGATTTAAATTTAAGTGTCTCTTTCAATTATTACAATAATTCATATCTTTAAATAAATGTTTCCAATATATATATATATATATATATATATATATATATATATATATATATATATATATATATATATATAGAGAGAGAGAGAGAGAGAGAGAGAGAGAGAGAGAGAGAGAGTTAGATAGATATTAGTTTGAGGAAAAATAATCCATTATTTTTTTCGGTAGACGTCTGTAGTGATCGATATCTCGTGAAGTATCTATAAAACAATTTCAGATTTATGCTCGTTGGAAAGGTGACATTTGACACTAATCTATCCTCTTGCGGTTTTTTGTTTGATTAATTTAGTTACGAGTACAAGGTTTTAAAAATGGAAGACAACAAACGGAAAATTCGATACATTTTCGTTTTTCTCTTGTAACGGCGAAAAAGATAGCCGGGTGGCTGAAATTGGGAAAGGTGTTTATCGTCCTATATAAAACTGTAACAACCAGTTACGTACAATTTTTGTTTCGTCGATTCCGTTCGGGTATTTTTGATGTTAGAGATGCACCTCACATGTGGATACAGCATCGTCGAAAATGTCTATAAAATATCAAAAAATGATCGAAATTAACCGCATGTCAGCAGTCGTAACGCGCAAGACCTAAAAATCTACATGAAAGCTATTTTAAACCTTTTTACAAAGCGAATCCAAAAGAAGTTACACAAAGTTCACGTAAAAATAATGGATTTCTTTTTCACCAACCTGATATATATATATATATATATA